>JPKZ01002233.1:168413-184386 GCA_000803305.1 Toxocara canis
AACTTTGCCGAATGGCGCTTTTTTTGCAAGAGAGAGGGCGTGCTTTTTTTGTGCTTAAAAAAGTTTGGGAGAGGGGAGGGGGCTGGGGTGTTCGAAGAGAAGTTTTTCGTTCTAGATCAGCATTTTAAAAGTTACGATTCCAGCTTGTCGAAGGGAAGCCGCTAATTGTGATGACGGTCCGCGGAGCAAACGAGTCGTTACCCTCACTATTGCTCTACTCTCATACCGATGTTGTTCCGGTAGTTAAGGTGCTTTCCTTTGTTTGTTATTCGTTCGGAATTTTCAGCGTGTAACGAAATTAACGGTTAAAGTGTTAAAGCTATTGTTCATGGAGTTCGTGTACAATGCATTCTTCGAATCCCATGCCGTCTTGTAATGGAGATCGTATTCAGTCCACACCTTCCCCTACCCCCTCCGCCTTCGACCACATTGGGCGCTATTCCTGAATTCTTCACTGAACCTTATGAAGAAGAGGGATGCGGGGGAAGAGAGAGTGCGATGAGGTGAAAGTACCAGGTAGGGTGAGAATCTAGAGGAATTCTTTGTATGAAGCTGGCATTAAATGTCCCCATTTCCGCCATAAACACTGAGGCGATCCGAAGAGATAACAGTATGGTATCGACCACTTTTATCACTCTCCCTTGGGCATTTGTTTGCGTATTGTTTTGTTTGGGGTGACGCTGTCGCAGCATGTCTTGTGTAGACGTTCTCATGGTGGCGTAACTAATATTTGGTTATTTATCAACTGAGCAAACTGCTTATCAAAAGTCGCTTGGCAAAATTGCTTGTGCAAATAATAATCTGCTATAGAATACTTCAGCTATGGAAAAGAATCTACTATGAAGCGGAGGATTGCTTTCTTGCTTAAGAATTGTTGAAGTGAATTTAACTCTGAAATTGTTTTTTGCAATTTATTCAGCCAACTTTTTTTAGAAGCTCAAATGCTAATTTATATTTTATTTGTATGGTATTCAAATATTGCGCTCATTAATTTCATTTTAATGCCTTCAATATATTGATTAATCAATCTGACAGCTAATAGATAACCTTATAATTTCAAAAGCGAGCTAATAGAACTTTGCCACGGTATCTCCTCTTTAAATATGTAAAATTACCTCTCCGTTGATAAGTTAGTTTCTCATTTTTTTAAGGAGATGTGGAAGTTTGATCCGTTTGCGGCCGTTAAAGATTCGGATGGTAAAATTTATGGTCGCGGTACGCAAGATATGAAATCGGTTGGTATTCAATATGTGGAAGCGTTAAGGCGACTTCAGAAAAAGGGGAAGAATAACTTCCTGAGAAATGTTCATCTTATTTTCTCTCCTGGTGCGGTTTCTTTTGAACGTTGAATGATTTTTTTTTTTGCATGTGAATTACGAGCAATTAAACGAGCTTGGTCGCGTATGCCATGTGATAAGCTAAGTAGGATTTGTTGGAAGAAAAGCTTGAATAGTTTTAGAGGATGAGGGTATGAATGCTCGGAATTAGAATTTTTTATAGAGAAGGAAGAAAGCCATATACTTATGGGGCAGGGTAAATGTTTGGAGTAGGGCAGTTCTTCACAGTGCGATGTGCCTGGCCCAAGGCTGTTGGCTTTTAATGGAGTATAGTGATTGAATGAAACCTAAAATTGTTTTGCAATCAGGTTTATATCAGAAATTGTATATCATATTCACCCGATGCATACCCTGTAATACATATTTTGTTAGTTACCCCACAAGAGTTTATTTCTGAAGTGTTTTTCCTTGAAATACTCATTTTACTTACCTTTTTCACGGCAGTTCGAAACACTGTTGTTGTAGCTGAGTATGAAGCCTTAGTTAGAATATTCCTGAAAAGAGAATGGCTGTCATCGGGAACGGTCGTATTATAGGTACAAGCGCTAAAGGATGAAACTGAATATAAGTTTGAGCAGCTCAGACAAGCAGAGTCCATGAGCTAATTCCCAGTTAGTTATTCCCAAAATTTCTGATATAATTTCTGATATAATTTTTTTTTCTTGGAAATATCTCTTATCATTTTTCGTGGGGATTCCAGACGAGAGGAGCATTTCTTATTATGAGCTTGACCTTGATTTTTGATAATTATGTGATAATTTTGAGATTTTTTGTTGCAAAATGGCTTCATCAAACCCCGGAATTTTGTGGCGGATAACTAAACTGCTGGCTTGGCTACATTTTGTTATCAATCCCGTCATCTTTCCGCTTCGAAATTGGCCCATGAAAAAAAATTTCATTATATTTAATGATGATTTAAGTGGGATATCGAATGCAGTTGTTTGCAGATGAAGAAATAGGCGGCATAGACGGTATGGAGAAATTTGTGAATGATGAGTCGTTTAAAAAGCTCAACGTTGGTTTCGCATTGGATGAAGGATTGGCAAGTGAAGAAGAAGCATTTAAGGTTCATTATGGCGAACGATGTCCATGGTGTAAATGTTGAACATTTTTCTCCCTATAGTTTGATGGGAATAATTATTTGTTAGTTGTTATTTATTTTTCTTATTCTTTATAAGGGTCCGTAAGGGTCTTTAACATATCGCCTACAGTGAACTCATCCATTCATCTATTTATTAGCCCAACTTTTTGGTGCTAAGTTTGTAATATATCCTATCTAACCTATTAGGATCTGTTTAGTGTTCATTAGTTGTGAACGAAGATGGTTATTGATAGCACCACATTGATGTGTTTGTCGTAATGGAAGCTACTTACTGTATCTTTACAAAAAAACTTTTTTGGTCTACATTCATCGCTTTCACACAAAACGAAAACTTTGTGGAGATTGCCCAGTGATATGTGCAGCATACCTTTGCCCTCAACGATTGTTTTTGTATTTGAAGCAATTCGCGATGATCTGAATTGATTTTTTATTGAAATGCATGAGTGTGAATTTATATACCCCTCAGCTTTAAGAACTTTTCAATTCTGAAATAGATGAAAATAATTCCGAATTAGCTCATTCATTTAAAAATGACAAGTAGCTTGATTCGGTCACATGCCCTTCAGTGGCCACTCATTAACTGTATTCTTCATCGGTTACTTCGACTACGGAAATACCCCCATCGAAGCGGTATAGAGTCTGTTGAGATGGTTGGTTGAATTTTGCAGGGATTATTGTAAAATGTAAAGGACAACCAGGGCACGGGTCTCGTTTTATTGAAAATACAGCTGCGGAAAAATTGGTTTGTTTTCATTTTTTTTTTTATTGAAATGCATGAGTGTGAATTTATATACCCCTCAGCTTTAAGAACTTTTCAATTCTGAAATAGATGAAAATAATTCCGAATTAGCTCATTCATTTAAAAATGACAAGTAGCTTGATTCGGTCACATGCCCTTCAGTGGCCACACATTAAATGTATTCTTCATTGGTTACTTCGACTACTGAAAATACCCCCATCGAAGCGGTATAGAGTCTGTTGAGATGGTTGGTTGAATTTTGCAGGGATTATTGTAAAATGTAAAGGACAACCAGGGCACGGGTCTCGTTTTATTGAAAATACAGCTGCGGAAAAATTGGTTTGTTTTCATTTTTTTTTCTATATGATTCTAGATAAACAGTTGAGAAAATGGCACCAAATTTTCACGTTAAAGCCTAACTTTTATGCAGCACTGTAGCGAAGGAGAACGCTGCAGAACATTGTTCCCCTGCTTAAAATACGCTGCGATATATCGCAAACGTTGTGTTTTTCTCTTCAGCAAGAAACTTTTATTCAGAATTTCACGATATTCCTACGTAGTCTGGATCGAAAATCGCCCATTCGGCATTTTTTTTCTTTGCTTGCCATCATAGAGAATATAGAAGAAATAATCGATGTTGGGCTGTTGAGTTGTTGAGTTGATAGGGCGAACGAGAGGGATTATTTTGGTGGAAAGCTGGAGAAGAGAGCGTCATCTTGATAGAAGGGAAAAAAAACCAGTAAGAGTTGAAGATCTTACTGAAGAAGTGGGGCAGAGTTATCTTGCTGTCAGATATATAATTTTTTTTTCAGCAACGCGTAATCAATAATTTCTTATCCTTCCGCGATGAGCAAAAAAAGAGGCTTCAGTCGAATCCAAAATTAAAATTGGGTAACGTCATCAGCGTGAACTTGACTAAAGTGGAAGTAAGTATTGTCACTTTCTGGTCATCGGTTGAATCTTTTCCCGTTTTCTTAAAAAATAGAATGCTCTTCTTTTTTCATTTCTGCCTATTTCAGTTCCATATTCGGTTTTACGTCTTTTTCAACGTTGTTCTTCCTTTTCGCAAGTCATTTTATTTCCGTTGTTTCTGTGCATTCAGTGTAGTACACCTAGATCTTTCGTTAACATAATCCGTCACTAACAGTGTTCGTCATAATTCAACCTAGGTGGCAACGGTTAGCTAATGCATAGGCATTAGCACTGTGTTTTATTGGTATGCTAAATGTTCTTGTGGGTTTGAATGCTGTTAAGTTTCGTGCCTTACAACTAAATTTTCGTGTAAACGAGTCTGAGTCGTAGCTGAATTCAGCGGTTTTTGTGAGTGTTATTGTCACCACATTTTGCCAGAAGGTATTGTAAATTAATCATTTGGCATTATTATATTGCAGGGTGGAACGCAGGTGAACGTCGTTCCGGCCGAGTTGAGAGCATGTATGCTTTTGTTGACTTATTTAAACTGATACGTTGGTTCAGACAACTTTTCATTTAGCATTATTCGCAGCACTCGCGATACGTATCTAAGACGGCTGCTGCACTGATCGCTTCTAGGACCACTATCCAATAATACGAAACCAGAGATACGGTAATGCGTGATGGTATCAATAAAGCAACGAACACTCGTTGCATAACCACATACCACTGTTGAGGAGCTAACATTTCTTCTGTTGCTCATCTCTTCTCATTCTCGCCTTCCACAACAAGCCTTTAAGCGATTATTTGCTTTCGCCCAGTAATCCAACGAACCTAAAAGAACCTTGAGGCCAAGAATTGAAATGCGAGCTCGGGGAAGCCTGCGGTTGCCCTCTATCTAGGCTGTTTCCCCTCTTCCCCCTTTTATGATATCTGGGACCCTTAATTGGTGATTGCTGGCTCAACTCTGATTTAGGGGCTGTTTCATTTTGCGATCGATATTCGATGCGACTAATTGATGAAATTTATAAAATATGTGTTTAAACATTGTGCGTGGAAGTTGTAGAAACAATGCGTATTTATTTATCTCACCATTACCAACATTGCATGTTATGTGTGGCATTTCTGAAGAAATGTTGCTTTCACATTTACCTCTTAAATTTCGATTGCACGAAATGAAATATTCTCTTTGCACCGCTGAACGTTCTCTCACGTTCAATTGCACCAACTTATGTGGAGCGGAGACCACTTCTCAGTATGAAAATATTTTTCTTCTGGTCCACCGTAAGTTCTGGTTGCAGGGTTTGACGTTCGATTGCCACCGACAGTTAATTATGATGTAAGTTTTTAGATTTGCGTTCACTCTCAATTACATAGTTCTCTCTTCGGTTACATAGTTCCCTCTTCGGCACAGCAGTGATTCCCCTGGGCATCTTTTACCCGAACATGTATTGGTCAGCCAAGTATTTGTTTCATACATATCAGACAGATCCATCGTTTGTTTGGTTCTTTTCGCAGATATTTCATCCTTTTTTAAACTCGTGTAAGTTTGTCATTCGCTTAGTAGAAATGGACATGTCTTGCAGAACTTTGAAGAGAAAATCAAGAAATGGTGCAATGATGCGGGTCCAGACGTTACTTATTCGTTTATTGTGGTATGTTTTTGCAATCATTGCTGCAGTTTTTTTTAAAATTAAATTGTTTACATACAAGCCTAGCACATTCCAGGAGGCAGATTATGAGAATGGTTCGGTTGCGGACATACAGTGCACAACTCGCTTTCATGCGAATGACACTTTTGAGACGTTGAGGGCTATTAGGTTTGAGATCACAAAACAAGTGAAGGTGAAAGACGATACGGAGGATTTTACCAAAAGGGATTTTCACAACGAAGGGAAGGGAGACATTTTGAACGCAACGAAAGGTGTTCAACATTACAAATAGAATGACTTGGCTCGGTATGTGAGGGTCATCTTGCCGTTAACCGCATATCTCCTTAAAAAGTGATTTGTTCTTGTTTTCCCCCTCTGATAGTGTTGAAAAATTGCAGCATACTAAGATCAACAACACGACACCGACAACAGATGACGATCCCTGGTGGAGAGCGTTTAGTTCGGTGATGGAAGAAGAGTGATTTTTGTTTCTTTTAATTATGGCCGTTCTTCTTTCGTTTCTGTTTCTAATTTCCATCAGGTTGGACGTTGGCCTTACATTCAGCCACAATACCCTTATTTCAAGATAAGGGGATTTAAGAAAGTTTGCTGGTTTGAGATAGTAGCTTTTTTTTTCATGTCGAATGAAATACTTTAGCTGATTTCTCATTGCGCCAATTGCGAAAGCTGAATATCCTAATAAGTTCAACTCTTCGAAGCTATCTCTTCTAAATTCGTCCTAAATTCAGTGGAACTGCTGCAGAGAAGCTCGTAGTTTTAGGACTCGCAGCTATCCATGTTATGCCGAACGTCGTGGTTGCCCGCCTCTCTCTCCCTGTCCTCCCCCTCCCCCCCTCTCCCGGATTTTTTTTACTGCCTATTCGAGCTTCAAGTGTTTGTGAATTTTGCGTTTTCATAATATTTGTATGAGCTTTAGGAAGTGCGAAGTATCGAAGGAAATATTTCCTGCGTCCACGGATTCGCGATTTCTGAGAGCGGTACGTTATGACTTTTTACTTTTCATTTAACAAGAAGACAGCCTGAGTTATTGCGCGGCATATCAACATTCTCATTTGTTTCTTCATGCACCATTGGGTGGTTGCAGCGATGTCTTTGTATCAAGATGTATTTATTCTTGTTATTCTACACTGTGCTGCATCATGCCGCACTTCAGGCAACTGTGGAATCCGGATCAAAGTATAGTGCTTAAGGTAATTTCGTATTTTCAAAGCAAAATTTCAGTAGAGCATTACTTCGGGGCAGTTTTGGCCGGTGAAAAAAACCTCATCGGAGGCGATGGATTTGGGAGACTCCAGTGGAGAAATCGCAAAATTATCTCTGACGGTGAACGCGGTCGCTCTGTATATTAGTTTAAAATTTATACAACAAATGGGCAGCCTCTCACATTCTCAGTACTGGGGTTAGTTGCTATGTTGTGGTAAGAAGTGACCGGTCATCCGCAGGCCAGCAAGCACAGAAAAGGTTTTGATATTCCTGTCAAGCAAATGGCATAGTGGCGTTAATTAAGCTTTATATTATCTGTGTGAATTAACCGATCATTGATCGTTGCATTTATCGATCTGATAATGATGATCACCGAAGTGGATAGGATTTCTGTTCTAGGAGCAGCGCACTTTTATTAGCACAAAATAAACCTCGCGTTCGAGAATTGAAAGTACAAAAAATGAGCGGATATAGAGCTGCTCATTTCGCGTCACCTGTGTTCGTGATTCAGGTAGCTGTTGCCATCCTTCTTCCTCTCTTCTTCTTCCCTTTCCTCCCTTCCCACCCCCGCCTCCCGCTCCCCACCTTCCCGACTGCATCATCTAATTTTTTATTAAATTTTCAGTTGCTATTAGGAATTTATTTCAGAAGGGTTACAAATCAATTGGCTTCAGTCCAATGAACAAGACGCCAACACTATTGCACGATCATAATGAGTTCATTACGGAGCATGTATTCCTACGTGGCATTGAAATTTATGAGAAATTAATAACGAAACTCGCTGATCTACCGCAACAATGAGATAATTGTTTGTGTTAATGTGATGGAACCTCGAATTCAAACTTTTGGGGATTGTAGCATTGCGGTTCGCCGAGAACGAGACGATTACTTTTGAAGATAACGTTGAGTTCCAAGGAGCCTTATATAAAGTCATGTTTCTTAGAGAGGAGGAGAGAGGTTGTATGTGAACTGCAACTGCAGAAAATGATGTCGAATTTGAGGAAACGATTGAAAAGGGGGAAAATTTCGACTGAATTCATGGTTATGCAATGCTTCACTTTGTTCTATGTGTTATGGTTGTGTTAGCCGTTTTTAATCACTTGTAAATGTCGCTACGTTGAACTGATTCAAAGGCTTTCTCGATAACGGGAGAAAGCAGAACATTAACCGTTACCTTTTCCTCGTCTCCCACTCTAAAAAAGTTTTATTGTTTTCTTCTAATTTCCGTTCATGATTGTTTTTATTTTTGAGGTTTATGTTTGCATTTTTTTCTGTTGCGATTTCCCTGTTGCAGGGTATAATTTGAGGAAGGAAGGATAGAACCACCGATATGCTGTGCTTACATTGATTTTTCGAACCGTCTAGAAAAATTTGTTTAAAAAATTATGCCGATCCGTTGAAATGATTTAAGAAAGTGTTCCCTCGATGTATGACGCTTCAACTCATTTTGCTTATTTAATTACTGTTCTGACAAATCTTGACAAATTAGGAACCAAAATGTATAGCAATATTACATGTAATATCTTAGTGAACTCGTAGTCTGCATTTGTTCTTGTTCGCTTTTCTGGGCGAAACATAAAAGAGAAATCGAACTTGTTTCGAAATTGCTGGTGGTTGATCGAAGCAAGAAAATTTTTCAGAAAGGATATAAATCGCTTGGATTCAGTCCAATCAATAAGACGCCACGTCTTGCGCACGACCACAATGAGTATCTTGAGGAGAGAACGTTCTTGCGTGGCATCGAAATTTACGAAAAAATTATATTAAAACTTGGCGATTTGCCAGAAGACAAATCGAATTGATTGACTTTTTATTTTATTCATTTACTGCTCATCAATTGCATGCGATGCGACTAATTAGCTTTTGGATCACCGTGACCGGCAACTTTACCGATCGAAGGCTACTTAGTTAATGAACTGTTCTCCTGGGTGTAATAGGTTGAATAAGGACAAGAGGTGATGATCGGTTAAACCAATCAAGGAAAAAGAATATGCAAACCGTAAATTACTATGTATCAGTTAAATTAATGAATTTTCATTGACTGACTAAGGTATTGTTTCGCTTACCTCATATAGCGAAACTTTCAATCGTAGTCGATAATTGTTATTTATTGCAGTGTTTTTTTTTTTTAAATCCACTGGCTTATTTGTTTTAAAAAAGCAGCTGCTCTATGTAGTGATGCCATCGTACCAGATTTTTTGGTAGGATACTGTACTTGTACTTCTCTTCGAAAAATGGTATTATACTGTACAAATACCACCCCCTGAAAAAACGGATCGTACCGTACCTATACTGTACTTGGCGGCCGAAATATGGTACGAGACTGTACCAAGTATTTTGGCCCAAAAAGTACAATACCAATACTGTACTTTTCGTACCTGTAGTTCTTCTTGCCATGCATGAACAAAAGAGCATAGATTACTTTATTGATACGTAAAATAAAGCAAAACTGTGCGAGCCAGCGGACAGAAGATAATGACCAGTGGTGAAACGGCGAAAAAGAACGCCTGGCAAAACTTACATGAATAAAGAATCATGTCCTTAATAATGGCCTGCAGCATCCGCAGTTCCAGTGGATGCTGCAGGGCATTATTAAATTTAGCGTGGACCTTGCACGGAACCGTCCAACCGTTAGCTGTGTTTTCGTGAACCTTCGATCCACCCTTATCAGTGCATCGACCTGTGCACACCATCCGGACGCCTTCAGACCGCCTGCCAGCACTAGCTGCAGCGTGTGGGCCGTGCAACTCGACCTTTTAGGAAATCGAATATCGAGCCCAATTTTTCTATCTGCCTCTTCGAAATCGTCAATTTCGTCCTCGCCGGAATCAAACAGGTCGTCATCGGAGCAAGTAGAAGCGTTGTCATTTTCGTCGCTTCAGATGAATCGCACTGTACTGTACTTATACTATACTTGCGATTTTAAATTTGGTACGATACTGTACTATACCCGGCATAAGTACAAGTACAGTACGAAAAGTATTATACCTTTTGGTACGATGGCAACACTAGCTCTATGCTTATTTTAATGAATGCGTTGTTCTGCTACAAATCAGTGCGCTATGACGATTTCATTCGTTTTTCGACTTTTCAATGGATCTATTAGAATGACCAGTGCAAAAAATTCAGTTTGGATGGTGTACTTTAGTCTTCTGGCTCGTTTTGTGCAGTTCGTTATACTGATCATGTTAATTGTGTACATCTTGGAGTTTATTACTCCAGGAATAACGCTAAATTCACCAGTGCCGAAGCTTCCCGATGAAGGATTTGAATCCGTTTGTCTAGCTTTTTCTTTTTTTGTCAGAGTTTCTGATGACAGATCATCTCTGATGGCATTGGCTAGGCTTCTTTTTTATGCAGCCACAAACCGAGAACGACGATTTCATTTAGGCCGAAGTTCACCAAACATTTAGTACTCTATAATCACCAATGGAAGCTGCTGTTCCCTGCAGTGATATCGTTCCATTCGTTTTTCATCTAACTGCACAAACCTAATGAACTTATGAGGAGGGACACAGGGACGATTGAGCGTAAAATATGCAATTACTTCACAACTGCGGAACGAGCTATAAAATGTTTTTTTAATCTCGATTAAACAAGCTTACGCTGGTAAGGAGCACCAAAAGCGCTCAGGATTCCTTCAGAGATTGTAAAATATTAATAATCTTTTAGCTATGTTCCTATGTTTGTTTTGTCATGTGAACATTTTTATTGAAGTCTTTCACTTGTATTCGCTACTTATAAGTGCCTCATATTCAAATGCTCATAAGTAAACTATAGTGAATGTGCACTAGTACGCAGGCATCGAATATTTGTTACATATTTGCTAGTTTTCTCGGCGGCGTCGAATTTAAACCTACCAGATTAATGAGAACGAAAGTGATAGTTGTAACCTAAAAAGATGCGACATGATCAAACTGTCATTGCTTGTTTTTGATGGAGAGAGGGGCCAATAGACTCTTCGGCAAACCAATTTCGGCGAAGGGAGAGATCAAAGACAATCATGATGGCCCGCTGAAGATGTTGCGAAGTCAGCAGAGATAAATCAATCGGAAGGTGGGAATGTAGACTTCCCGTTGATATGATACGGCTAGGGTTGTGAGAACCGTTTAATGATTTCTTGCCACAATAGCTTAGGATCGTAAATGTTTTACCTCTTAACAGTCATCAGATTGATGAATGTTAAGGGGTAAACGGTGAAAGGGGTACATTCTGTATTAGCTACGTTTTCAGGTTCAGTGAAGCTCACAATATTCTGCTAAGGTGAATTATAGTAAGGTCAGGTACAGTTCAGTAACTATGTAATTCATTTAGAGTATAGACAAAGTAGTCTATAAGAAAATGATAAGGGACATCTGGACGTACACAGTGAAAGACATTTAGAATTTTGTGAACAGTAAGAGTCGCATCATCGATTTTCATAAAACACGAATACGGTACACTGTGTCGATTTTTTTAGCGCAAAAGTTTTAAACAAACAAAAAAAAAACGAGGTCGACCAGTAATTGAAAAGATGGTCAACTTCCTACGAATTTGGGTCAATGAAGAGCAACTTGTGATGGAGAGATCTTTTAATCGTTGAGAGAAATGTTGCCTTTGTAGTTAATTTGAAGTCAGCGGAAGTTGAATCGTTTAAGAAAATTCCACGAGTTACTTCAACTTTTTTAAATCAATTTCATACAGGAGCTTCCTTGTTCATTTAGTCTTTTCCAATCTTGTTTAATGAACGTCTGGAGTTGCAGAAAACGGAAAACTATAAAGTGCGGATGAATGCTACCTGCCTTAATCTCATCAGATTTCTTTTCGTTTCAGCTTATTTTAGCGTGCCTTTATGTTTTCGATTTTCTACGGTCGATACCCAATTTACATTTTCAGGTACTGCTATTAGCACAACTGCTATTTTGCATTTTGCAAGTCTTGAAACATATCTGGTAAATCCACTCTATAAATCGGTGCACCTGATAATTTGGTGTGCAATTTTGAATTAAGTCTCAACCGTGATGCCGTCGAATTGAGTCAAACAGTTGGTGCCGTCTCCCAATCATATTAGATCCTCGAAATCTCACCACTCTAAAGACGTGCGCTCGAGCATTTCCAAGCCCTCACTGACGTCAGCGTGGCGTGCGAAACATATCTGCTTTGGACCACATTTCGTAGAAATCTTTCTTGAATTCAGCCCTCCCATCTTCGACACGAGCACATAACCATCTTCAGATTTATTCTTCTCCCCAAACTAAGCAACTCTCCTCGCCGGCCAAACCAGGTTGTACAGGCCACTCTTTTGATTTTTGTTTTCCCGATAGCGTTTTATGATGACTTCAATTGCAAAGTACATAGCACTTTTTGAGAGCTCTATAACCTCTTCACTCCTCCCCGTCCCCTTCCCCAACATACGGACGATGAATTGTTTGTGATTGAAACTACCATAAACACACCTAGCGGCGCCATACCATACCTTGTAAGTGCACTGACCACGTGAAGACGGACTATTCGCAGGAGAAAAAATGTAGCAAGAAAAGACCAGTAGTTCTGAATATGTGATTAACTTATATAACGGAACGTTTTGAACGTCCAAACAGGGAAGCACTGCCAGAGAATGCAGCCTTTTTGTTACGTATATATCTGAATGATGTGTACCAAAAGTAATGAGAGCAAATTGATACCGATCGCGATAGGATTCATTGAGTATCGATAGTAGGTTTGCGGTTTGAAAGGGTGTTGCCGCCGCCTTTCTATTGGCGTTTGACATCACGGTCGAATGCCACTGTCAAACGACAAGCAGATTCGAAAGAAAACTAGAGCAACGACCGATCGAATACGCATATAAATGGTATGTGCATCAGTGCAACTCTGTATTAAACGGTTTCGTTTTATGAACGTTGGAATGAGTTCGAGAAGCTAGTAGTAATTATTAGGGATAAATTGTAAGTTCATAATGATTTTAGGTTGCTAGCCAATAGAATATTTCAATATTTAAGAAATTCGCCCTCCATGGGAAGTACGATGGCTGCTTTCAAACAATTATGGTGACTCCATGGTGTGGCAATGATGATTGCAGAAATTTTTAAAAAACTTGCCAACATAATGTTTCAGCTAAAAGTTTACGAAAGCTTTAGCACCACTAAGTGACCATTAATGTGTAACTCTACTCAGCATTCATTTCTTCCATTCTTATCGACCGTCACGATATGTGTTTTGGCAAATTCTATCATCTGTTGCACTGATTTCATAAACTATCAAGAATAATAAATAATTTATTTCTTGTCCAGGCGTCAAGATGTTTGGGCAACTCCATACTGGACATTGATGTTACTGACGTCCGAATTCTGCTCTGCAAGAGGCCACATCACTTCCTTCCGCTATCCAGAGCAGCCTAGATAGCAATTAATATCTTTTATTCCATCTCTGTCTACAAATACTTCGCCTTTAAAAGTTTCGGAAAGACGGCAGTACAGAGAGCAGAAGTAACTTGATCGAACGGCTTCTTTCATCCTGACGTCCGCCTTCTGTTTCCCAGTCGCAACGCTGAGTCGCAAACCTGTAGCCCACATTCCCATTTGTGTACATTTAAGAATTTGAAATATATTTTTCAGCTGTAAGATGAAGACCGTCCTTTGTTTTGCACTGTTCGTTGCGATTGCCTTTGCTGGAGACGCGAATGAAAAGCTGAAGAGCTGCTGCAAAAGCTATTCTGGCAAAGTCGATAAAGAGTGCCTGGAAAAATATTGTGATTTTGACGCTATCTCGCAGACCAATGTCAGTTTGTTTGGCTACTGCTGAATTACTTCAAATAACCTCGCAAGCACCCTATCATCCTCCTGATTAGAGCTCCATTTTGACAGAGTTCACTTTTTCACCAGTAACTCGTCACGTTGGGACTCATGTATGCGCTATGGCTTCAAGTGGTCGTGGCTCCCTCGAATAGAGATGGCATTGAAAATTAGAAATATCTGAGTTATTTGAGATGTTGCGGTATGATGTAAAATATTTCTTTTTAAATGTTGCCATAAAAATCATCATTCACTTAATCAGTGAAGGAAATCAAGCGAACTGATGGACAAAAGACGCTGAAAATGAAATAAGCTCAAGGAATTGGTTAGTTTACGAAGTGCGTGTCGAGAATATTGCTAATCATGAACCTACATATGCATGTTACTGATGAAGATCTCTCCCGCTTATCCGCGATGTCAAACAATTATTCTTGTTTTTGGCTGTTGCATAGCCTTATCATGTTGGCTAAAATCAATGAAGAAATGACTGAAGATCACAATCCTCATGGTTTGTCCCCTAAGTCGGTCAGACAAACTGAGTAGTCTAATCTAGAATAAAGTGCTGGGCGCAAATTAGGCTGTCGATATCAACTACGTATAAGTTCAAGCAACTGTACGATGGCCACCGTTATGTTTGAGCTGGACTGAAGTGGAGTCTGTCGTGGAATATCCCACTTATTTGACGGTGTAAGCAGAATTCATTTGAGAAGCCTATCGATTCTGTTCACTTTAAGATTATGATGATCGGTCAATGAAGGAAACAATTTCAGTAAGCAATAATTATAGGTGCTTAACTTCCTCTCGAAATGTACCGAACGGGGCACTGTTGTTGGCAATATGTTCTCTTGTGCCTCGTCCAATGTCGACCATACAAAATGTTGCGAGGTAATCATTACTCATCATTACAGTTTTATATCCAATCAAAGGCAACTAACTGGCCCTCACTGCTTCAACGCTGAGACTTTTGTAACGAGTTTGAAATTACAGGAGCTCATAACTGCTTTGCGCTTGGGGACTTGTATAAAGGAAATTTTGTACCTTATGTGGCACATGCCACTTTACTGAACTAAATCTGAACTGCCGTCTACCTTCAGTTTTTTTGTTTAGCGAGAACCTTTTCTGCAGATTTAAATAGAAGTGGTAATTGTGGCAAGTCGATTACTAAAAGGAATCTAGGTAATTCGGCCTCAGTTATAGCTTTATATCCAAACAGAAGCAATAATGAAGTTACTGGGGATGTTCTACAATCAGCAGGAAGCAGTTTTTCACCCGAGGAACTGATAAGATTAGTGTGGAAGAGGAGTGTGGGGGTGGGGAGGCGAGGCAGGGAGTCGTGAGAGGGGGGAGGGGGAAGGGAGTAGGAATTTGCTGCACATCCTTGCGCATTCTCTAAAGGGCTGCGGAGAGGCATTCTTCGATCAAAAAGTGTTCCTGATGGTACGTTTTGCAAACGGCGTCAGTGCATGACGAAAGGGCGTTTTTTGATGGCCCCGACTGCGCATCTCTATATGAACTGGGTCAGTCAAATGCTCAAATAGCAGTGGACATAGTACAAATTCTGGGAGCATGTTCAGCTTAAGTAAGAAGCCTTGTTAGTCAATTTTTAACGTTTGGTGTTGCGTAGGTCAAGAAACATCATAAACGTTAACAGAATGTGGAGTAGTCAAAATTTTCATTATGCGAGGGCTTGCTTTGCCATATACTGTTATGTACATTAAAGGCGCTGTAATACTCTTATTCCCCTCTCCATCCTTCTGTGAACGAAATTCGCTGAACGCTTTTCCGCATGGCTCACTTTACATTGAAACTTCGATTAAATCATAACTTATACGCACTAAACCTTTCATAAATGTTGATTTTGCAGAGCAAAGGCATTACTGGCAAGTGCCTGGAGTATTGTTCGGCACAGGATGGTGTACCGACAAATTATCTCGACTATCTGTTCTGCTTAGAAAATTTCAACGATATTCGCGATTGCTTCAAAGATTACCTCGATGTCCATGATCCTGTGCATGCTTAATTTGATGCCGTCTTAAACCAAACATATGTTTCTTTGTTTACAACGATTCGGCCACACTTTATGGGTGTCTTTTGTTATTTCGCAATTATTAAACTCGTTTCGAACGTAACCTATCACTCAATCTACTAAACGTTAACGAGACTCGTCCATGGAGATTATTTCGTTTGCACCTTTCTGGAAAAAGGCGATGGGGTGAGAAAGGGAGGAGGTTTTAGAA
>JPKZ01002233.1:184689-204209 GCA_000803305.1 Toxocara canis
GAGCGATTCCAAGGAGGGGTTATGACGACAAGAGTTCTCATTTAGTCAACGCCGCAAGTCCTTATAAACGTTAAGCGTGCGTGACTGGCCGGAAGAAGTTGACATGCACAGATCAATGCACGCTGTAAATCGTACACCAAATTTTACAATCTGATGTTCAATAATCCGCTTGCTCCAGATCGATTTCTTTCTTTGTTTATGGGCAGAAAATTCTTGTTTGAGCGATTACTTGTTTCTATTTATGGCGATCAGTTGTTTCTTCATGTTAGGTGCAAGGACTGGATAGCCTTCTGGTCGAGCGCTATCCAGTTTATAATGATGCATTCAGCCGTCATGAAATTTTCCGATTTCCAATATGCTAATATGTAGCCAGAATCATTTCCACTGAGACTTTTATTTAAACTGCTGCGGCATCTCAAATAAATGAAGATAAAGCAATTTTTCCATAACTTCGTCATAATAAATGGCGAACCCGTCATTTAAAAAAAAAGTTCATTATCAGCACTGATGATGTTGAGTACGAGTCGCTTTTCTTGTGCGCTTTGGCAATTTTGTAATTTGTAAAGCAGATTATAGTGTAAGTGCAAGTGCAGAGCGTAAACCGCAATATGGTTTCTATAAAAACACCCCACTGCACGTAATTAATGTACACGGCTTTGATGTGCTTACCAATTGCCGAGAAAAAATGAAAAGCGGAGGTACTTTGATTGATATGGGTAAAACAAAAACACCCAGCAAAACGACTTAACTATTCAGTGAAAGCCATCGGCTCCACATATGAACAAATAGTGGTAAGACTTCAGCGAATCATTCTGGTAATATTTTATAGACCTTAAAATCGCTCTATGGAGAATGCGTTAATGAAGTGGGACAGAATGTTCGGAAACGGGTATTCAACCATCGTCGTTCCTTTTTTCATAGGTGAACTAAATTTGAACCCAGAAAAGGGGCCATTACTCGAGCAGCTAATAAGCAGAAATTTTTTTAAAAAAATCTATCACCTTTATAATAGACGTTATGACAATCTGCTGGACGTATTCATCAGCTTCGAAGACACGAGCCAACCCAACAATATCTCATTGATGTCGCTTGCACTTACCGAACTATGCATTAGCGACCACCTATCTATCAAAAGCATTATAAAGTACAAAACAAGAAGTCAGAAAGCACCAGACGCACCCCATTGTAAGCGTGGCAGGAACTGCCGAAATTCCGACTCGGAAACGTACAGTTGTGAGCTTGCAAAGATCGACTGGCAGCCATATGAACAGGCAATATTACAAAACTCCCTTCCTGAAACTTGCAAACTGTTCAACAAAAATATGCATGCAGCCCTGAGCGCAGTGGCACCTGTGAAAGTAAGGTTAAGAAGGTACAGTCAATATTTGCCAGCACTTCGATTCGCACACCCCATTCCCTCGCGGGAGGTGCTCATGTGCCTTGCAGTACAGGGGTAGTGGTCATCAACCACTTGCGGCCCCCGGGTATCCTTGAAGTAGGAGGGCCACTAATCATCGTGGAAGATTTCTAAGTCCCTGTTGCTATATGCAGCTAACCCCCTAGGGCAGTCAAGGGTTGGGCGCCTTGCGTGACGGACATTAGAGTTTTTAAACTTTCGTTCTTGATTCATTTACGGCATTCAGCTGTCGCTAGCGATGCTGAAACGAGACTTAATTATTCGGGACGTCCCAACAACAGATGATCGAGACATCCGTTCCGTCACGGTTTCTAGTTTTTCTTTTTCTTTATCGAGCAGCTTTTTCAGATAACTGAAGGTTGATTTTAAATGCTTTCCGACCGTTGCAACGACGATCGGCGGAAATCCAACCTCCTAATGATAGATTTCCCGTATCTTCTCCAGTGGGCTGGGGCCTGCTGGATATGGGTTATTTTTTTCATCGGACAGCTCTGTCGAGTTGACAGAGTACATGTTAACTTTTAAATCGTGTTGGCATCGTAGTCCCGTTGGATGGGCAGCGGAGAAGTCGATGACATAGATCCTTCTGGTCGTCCTCCCGAACACAACTAGATCCGGTCTACTCTGCTTTATTGAAGTCGTCGTATACATTTCGACGTTCCAAAGCACCTTCACTTCCTCGTTTCCGGCTGTGGTCGGTATCTGGTTAGTATAATGTTGCCCGCATTTTTCACAAATGGCGAGGTACACGTTCCGTCCCACTACATCGCGCCTCGCGAAGTATAGGCTATTGGGCCAATCCGAGCAACATGACGTTTTATTATCAACCGTTTTCGCCTCTCTGTAGCATTGGCGACATTTTGTATCTCCTCGACTTCCTTCTCTTTGGTTTATTTGGGTTATTGTCTCTAAGTTGCTTTCTTGCACCACAAAGCCACTGCTCAGGTTTAGCGAGTTGAGTAAGCAATCCATAAACAGGAAGGTCGCGTTTATCAAGGTCTTCGTTATTTAGAAGTCTGCGCGCTAGGGACATATTCTTCCACTGCTCGAGATGTCGTCCAATCCTGATTCACCCCATTATCTAACACCGGCTTCTGCTTAATTCTGAGGGGTCAGCATAAACAGCTCTTCCGAGGTGACTATTCGCATTTCTGAATTTACCATGGGTTGAATATCGTAATCCGCCAGCGTTGAGCTAACGTCTTTCAAAGGGGAACTCTTGTTTCTGTTCGCTAAGCGTTTGAAGAGGTTCTAAGGGCTTGCCATTTGAGGGCCCGTTATGAGACAAGCATATATTGACGCTATTCAATTCTCCACCAGTGAATCAACCGACTTTAGTCTGTATCCTTCAGATTTTCTATCGCGCACGGGCGGGCTGTTGCACTGTTCTGGAAGCGGCATTATTCTTTAACCAGGATTGATCGAATTTTTTAATCGATCTCTCTTGCATCCTTCCGAGCTTCGTTTGGTTTTTGTCCTTTCCCGCCTGTCGCCGGGAATGCATACCGCATTACTCCCACCACTGTCGTTGAAAAAGCTTGCGCTTTTTGTTTTCAGGTGAGCTCACTGCCGAAGATTTTCTTAGCTCGGGTGTAAAGATCCTCTTCAAATCTTCTTAGCGATTTTTAACCGTCAGAAAACGCTGTTCAGTTCCGAGGTATCTATAGTTCTGCTGAAGGCCGAGGACTGGAAGATCGTTTTCTGGTTCTTGGCCGTTTCCTTCATTTCCTTCTCGTGGGTTATAATGTGCACTGGCACATTTAGACACATTCAAACTTCGCCCCATCGCTTAAGACATGGATTGGACTGTACGAAGGGCCTTTTTCAAGTCCTCTTTGCTGCTGGGGTAAGCTCATCTATATAGAAATGATGCCCCATCTTAAAGGCTTGGTCGGTATTGGGGCCTGTGTTAAGCTTCACAGGTTTTGTCTTTTTGTTTAACGCGCAGCTGATAGGCGATGCGCATAGTAGATATAGTGGCGGTGATGACGATTCTTCTTGATATATTCCGTTCCGAATCTCCACTTCTTTCCATTTATGTCTCCGATTCCCCGTTCGTGTTCTGAGCATATATCACGTACTTCAGCCGTTCATCACGTTTCTTAAGACAGCCAACACTGTTTAGGGCAATCTTACACTTTCGAATATCCAAACAATCAGGTCATGCGGAATTGGGTAGGACGCTATTTGAACTCGAGCCATGCCACACTAAGTTTATATCTTTTTTAGCAGTGCAAATTAGAAGGTGGATGTCACAACGTGGTCGAGTTCTTAAGCTGACTTGCCGGCACCCTGAAAATGAGGGCTTGAGGATCGACTTTAAAAGAATTAGAAACTTGATGACTACTGTCCGACGACAGTTTGAAAGGAGAAAGGTCTCTCATAAAGTAAGGAAATGCGAAGGAAACCCAGCCAAGGTATGACGTGTTTTAAAAGCGGTCTAGGAGGCGAAAAGAAGAAAAGTCAAACCGCAGCTAGCGTAGAACAGCTTAACGATTTCTTTGCGACAACAAAAAATTGTTGCGACCCAACACCCAAAAAAGTAGGTGAAAACCCAGCGGTAGACAATCTCTCTCTTAGAGCACTAAGCGGGTACGATATAGTAAGAGGAATTGATGACCTCAAAACAGATGAGGCGGCAGGATTGGACGGGGTTACAAATAAAATGCTCATGGGAAACTTACCGAGGAGCGGAAAGAGGCGCGAAGCGAAGATCAGGGAAGTATTTAAGAACGTGGGCAGCGAACAAGAACTAGCCAACTATCAGCCTACCAGTCTTCTTCCGTGTGTTTCCAAACTGTCTGAGCGATGCATACACCCACAGATCTATCAAGCACTTGAGCCTTTTCTGCCCAACTGCTAGAACGGAGTTCGTAGGAGATACTCCATCACAACAGCGCTCGAGGAAATATGTGGAAGAATCCTTCTGAACATGGAGAACAATAACCTAACCTACGTTGTAAAGTTGAATATCCAAAAAGCGCACGATACTGTGAACCCATATATACTCCTCCAGAAAATCATCGGCATAGTAAATCCGGGTACTTGCTAAAAAAGAAAATAAGAACAATGGGTTAGGAAGGAATTTCAAAAGTGAGGCAAGACCCCATAGGCATCCCGCAGGGAGTCACACTTCCGCCTATCGTTTTTGCCTTCTTGTTTTCAGGCGTAAGCGAAGTTGAGATGCACTGGAAAATGATACTTTTCGCAGACGACCTGCAAATTCTATACACGTGCGAAGAAAGTGAAGAACCAAATGTGGCGAATTTGGAAGAAGAAGATACGAAAAAAATCATAAAATATCATAGAGAAGCACTACAGATGAAAATAAGTGAGTCAAAAACAGCTATCACCTGATTCGGAAGACCGCGAACTAAAAAGGGCTTAGCTAGTGATAACGTTCTGAAGATTTACGGAGAAAAAATAACTGGTAAAAATGACAACCAAAACATAGGGCGTAAGCGAAGTTGAGATGCACGGGAAAATGATACTCTTCGCATATGACGTGGAACTTCTGTACACGTGTGAGGAAGGTAAAGAGTCGAACATGGGGACTTTGATGGAAGATATGAAAAAAAATCATGAAATATCTGAGAGAAGAGCTGAAGATGAAAATAACTCAGCCAAAAACAGCTATCGGCAGATATGGAAGATCACAAACTGAAAAGTGCATGGCTAGTGGGGCCATTTTGAAAATCTACCGGGAACAAGTAACCATCAAAAATGACATTCGCAACCTAGGTCCACCCACACCTAGAAGATAGCCTAAACTTCCAAGCCCACTTTGATAACACTCGGCGTCCGCATCCAATGCTTCTCGACCATATGAAAGCAATAAGGCAACACATAAATATGAAATGCATAACCATACTGATGAAAGCCTATGTAATCCCTAAAATTAGAGTACTTTTGCCCACCACCGCAACAGTAACAAAAAAAGATCTTAAAGTATTGCAACGAGTTGCAAATCGCTCGATTAGAATCATTCACATCCTTAAGAATTTCGAGGAAATTGAGAAGCACTAAGAGCACTACAGCAGGAGAAATATTTTAACACTGAGCGAAAATTTGAATAATATGCTGACAAAAACAAATCATGACCGAACGAGGCGCGAAAGGTACACATGTAGAAAACTCTGGACAAATTGTGAGCTGAAAACAATGAATTTTCTTTTTTATTTGTTTTTTCGAATCCAGTCACATTTATATATCACGCCTTATAACAGTAGAAAAAATACATAACAAATTCCGGTGATAATATTTTAAGCTTCTTGAAATAGAATTCTAATATGTCTAACAGTGGTTAGAAAAACTCGCTTCAAAGGTTCGACTATAAAGAATTTTTAAGAAATAAGAGTTTTTCAAGGCGCTATATCGCTTGTATCAAAAGCAACAATTGTTTTAGAGGATGAGACAAGTGTTCTGTTAGTACTTTATTTGTTTTTTCGAGCACAGTCACATTTATATATCACGTCTTATAACAGTAGAAAAAAATACATAACAAATTCCGGTGATAATATTTTAAGCTTCTTGAAATAGAATTCTAATATGTCTAACAGTGGTTAGAAAAACTCGCTTCAAAGGTTCGACTATAAAGAATTTTTAAGAAATAAGAGTTTTTCAAGGCGCTATATCGCTTGTATCAAAAGCAACAATTGTTTTAGAGGATGAGACAAGTGTTCTGTTAGTACCAGCCAAGCCATTTTTTTGCAATGTTCTGTTTTTACCCTTAAACCGCCTGTCCAGCAAATGGACATTATGACCTTATATTGATTTAGGACCGCATTGGGCCAAGAACGCTGTTTTAGCGGATTGGAATTGCAGCTACTGACTACTGCTCTTACGATATTTAAATCATAAAAAGAACAAGAAATGTTAATGTTGCTTTCAAGATGGATAGTGATGCTTTGTAAAAGCTTGCTTAATTGAACTATTTTTTCATTAAATGATATGCAAGTCGGGAAGTGGACGTTAAGATGCTATATGTAGAAAAAAAAATGCTTGCTCAATTGAACTATTTTTTCATTAAATGATATGCAAGTCGGGAAGTGAATAATCCCCTTTATTTTCTCTTTGTATTGTACCTCCGTCAAGTGCACTGTCGTAAATGTAGTCCTTGCCTATCGACTAAATAAAGGATCGAATTCGATTCGATTCGATTGCAGCGATGATATTTCTATGAGGATTTGTCTGTTCGGCTGTTCATCCAGTATTTTCATCTCGGAGACCACTGCAGCTACAGCTATGACAATTGTTGAGTGTAATCTAGCATTTTACTGATCCTGGGGGAACTTATACTCTAGGAATTGGCGCATATTTTCAACTAACTACATTGCAAACAAACATTACCTGATGAATTATATGGGAGGTCGAATTAGGTAAAATTTGATTATATGTCACCTTCTGTTAAACTGTGCAACCAGCTTTCCTAATGGGTGGGTGGGAAGAAGAGTAGAGGGGATTATGAAATACAGGATGTAGGCTCTTCTGTGAGTAAGAGTAGGTAGTAAAGTAAAATTTAAAGGTTATAACAAATCGAAAAAGTGATGCATGTACAGCATATTTATGCAAACGACGTAATGCATATGCGAATGAGCGTTAACGTTAGGAGTGTACCTAAGCCCACGCGATGCTTTTCGCATTTTCAACTTGTAACAAATGAAAACGTATATTTCGGGCTGTGATGCCTGCAAACCATTGATCGAGAGCATTACTTTCTGCCTAATGAACAAAAACCACATTCCTACGGCGACAGCACAGCACTTAAGTTCTGAACGACCCTCGCTCTTCACCTCGTTTATTGGTTGGAATTTCGAGTTAGGCGTTTTTTAAACTTTTCATTGAAACCCCGGTATATTAGTATTACTGATCTGATAATTGCATAGGATTACCTTTCCGACCAACGGAAAAAAGAACGTAAGAATACCAAATGAAGTAAAATCCGTTTTCTCGGATTGGCTATGTGAAAAAAAAGAAAGCAGAAATAACATAAATCTCTGGTGATGTCGTTATGTTTTCGGAGCTTCACTTCTCTGTTTCATTCATCCATAAAATTTAAAAGGTGGTACTTCACAAAGCCAAAGTTCGCTATCTTGTCACTGTTAACTGCTTGCGGAATTGGAAAAATAATTGGACGCTTCAAAAGAAATGTTATTGTTGCACAGATTATGCACAGATTAGGGTGCGTTGTTGTTGCAGTGCTCGACAAAAGACTAATATGGGCCGTAATTCGGCGATCGCAACAACAAATAGTCCTCTTTTTTCCCCCATATTTTCTGCGTTTCAATTTTTTATTTCAGCTGTATTTGTGGGAATGAATTGCTAACGGAATCTCTCATGTTGTTTTTTTAAAGCTACAGTGATGGCAGTTTCTCTTGTTTCTTTACTCACTTGAAGCAGAAATTCCATTTAATTATCATCATTGTCGATTATGTGAAATCGATTGCAGAGAATCGTCTTTGAAAAGACGGATTAACAATTGATGCGATCAGCGGCAATCCCTTTCGCGTTTTAAGCGTTTCCTTTTTCACAAAGAACCTTTCAGATCGACAGTGCGCTAATTGATTACGACGATCCTTATCGCACCATTTCTCAGTGGTCACTCTGCTTGACGGCTCCACCGTTCGGTGTGGCAGAAATCGAATCTACGAACTTTCGTTCTGGTTTTAATTTGGGTTACGTCATTGGAACAACTCAACATGCGCGCTGTATTAGTTGTAACGTGGAGGGCCATTATTTTTTAACTTTTCATTATTGCACACCAAGTAACCTTCAAAATCGTAGGTAATAAGTATTGCCAAAAAAAACTTGTTTTAGCCATCAGTCAGTGATGATCTAGGATCTGTAAATAAGGCTACTCATAGCAAAAATAGTATCACATTTCTTTCAAATGTCTCAATCATGGTAAGCATATGAGAAAGAAATATGCTCCACAGGTACGGCTCACTGGTATACCTAGCATCTGCTGCAAACCTAAAATAAATTTAAAACTTATGACTCCTAATCGATGCTTATGTCTACAGCGTACGTTTTACACAAGCGCTTAATGCTCACTTAGGAGACAGTTGCCTTGTGCATAAGAAAACTGTTTCGCATTTGCTGCGTTTTTCATTGTTTCGTGTGATCATCGCATAGAGTCATCTCATTCTGAATTAACGCTACAAATTCGTTCGATTTATCGCAACATTTCGAATCAGAAATGAGAACGTAAATCAGGAAGTTTAAAATGATAGCATCGCATCCGTGGAGACTCTTATAAATGCTTCATTGAAGAGTATTGGACACTCCACTCCGGACGGCTGAAAAAAGTATATATATGATACGGCTTTTGCAATTCCTGGGGCTGCCCTCTATGATACTTTGAATGTGGAAAACGTTCGAAATGTCACTACTGATTAGACTTTTAATTATTTAAGATTTATCGCTGTTGAGATTTCCTTCGAGTAGAATGATGTCATTAATTAAGATGTGGCTGATTTTAAATGCAATCGGATTTGTTGCGCTACTATCGAGAACCAGTTTAGCGGCAACGGCTAATCAAAAATTGCGAATGTGTTGCCGAAAGTCACCCGAAGCAGATAGGGAGTGCAGGCGACACTTTTGCAACTTTGATATTCTACATCAAGGATCTGTAAGTTCTTCACCTATTGGCAATAGTGCAAATGTGTATCGATGCTCGAAGCTATCTGTAGCGTGTACTTTTGGGAGTTGAAAATTGTACATATTACACATTTTGTTCGCCGTCAAAAACACGCGTAGTTGTTGCAAAATTTGTGCAATAAACAGTTTGGTTTTCCAGTAAGACATCATATTTTGTGATTTAAAAGCAACAACCAACTAGGGCGGAAGTGTTGCGAACAGCCGACAATTGATCATGATTATGATACCACTGAACTTTTGCATGGTTGTTGTAATAAATGTTGAGATCACAAAACTTTACGGTAGTGGATAACGATTGAGATGATGTACAAAATGATCAAAGAAAAATGCTTTGTATAAATGCAATGGTATTTTGTGGGTAGTCGTGCAGCGTTCTTGTTAACCCAAACGGGCGGCAGACTCATTTTTCAATTCATTAGTTGCATTAATTGTTCGATTGTTCAGTCTCATGTCGGCTGGTTTCGTTTATCGTAAACGCCAATCGCATCATCAAAGTATGATGGCACTGTTTGACAATCTGCTTTTTCCATGGAAAATAAGGAATCGCATATTTCGGTCATAGCTAAAATATGCAGCTTTCTAGCGCGCAAAAGTGCTGCATTAGATATTTGCAATGATCTTGCGCAGAAATGATGCAGCGCTCTAGAGCGTTAGAATGTTGCGCATTTTAGCTGTAGAAGAGAAATGTGAATATGCATGACATAACGAATACCCATTACGATCTCATCCTTGTGTGCCATCATGATTCATGGGATCACAGCGGAGATGCGGCACTAAACTACGCAATAAAATGAGTTGCAGGCATTGGTGCATTGAGTTAAGAAACATCGATAATCCTTTCAAATAAACTCCAGTGAAGTATTCGTACGTACTCGTAGATGCAAATCTTAATGGTATTGAGTCAAAGCACAGCAGTTGTATTTTTGTTGAGCTGTATGGATCAAAGATAGTCATTAGAGTCACTTTGAGTTTTCAGGAGATTTTAAAAATATGAATAACAGGGAGAAAGATAAAAGACGGTTTTGGAGCGCTGCTGAATAGGAAAATATGGTTGCCCCCAAAATGTGGTTGGATCTAGACGCTGTTACCTTTCGTTCACTTGCAATATGTCGGTAAAGCGTTTTCTGCACTGTTCGATATTCTGTATAATGTATGTTTCACTTCAATCGGCTACAGTTCGTTTTGTAAAACGTTTTTCCTAATGGTCGACTTATTGAATACGGTATACTGGATTCGAAATCACAACAATTCATTAAAGTAAAGCGTCGTCCTGAAATGTCGAGCGTCAAGCATCGGAGGGCACATTCTATACTCGTGGACAAACATCTAGTCATCTGAGCGAAATTTAAGCGCCTGTTTCCGTTCAAAAAACTTATTCATACTATTTATTGACTGTATTTCTAGGTGTTTCCATTCCTGGCGATGTGCTTGAATCGAGGAGATACTGTGAGCAAAATGTGGGACTGTGTTTCATCTCGGGCCGATCATACAACGTGTTGTGCAGCGAGTGGTGTTATGCCGCATTGTATGCCGTACTGTAATGCGGTAAATGCTGTGCCTACTGATATTCTCAAGTATGGTATTTGCATAGGACAATTCAATCAAATTCGCGATTGTTTTCGTGCATATTTGGAATGGCACCCGAATTTCAAGAGTGACATCTGAACTGGTTGATTGTCGCTCATCAGTTTAAAGACGCACACTGAACGACTCTTAGTATTTAATTCATTATGTGTAGCTAGTGTAGCGATACTGCATCTGCAGTGTAGCTTAGACACTTACAGTAGTGCTGTGTATTTGTGAGTCCTTTAGTGGTTCTGGTTTGGCCATTTTTCCGGTTCCCACCTTAGCGTACATGAGATTGGCAATTGTTTTTTGGAGGTCGTATCACGACTACGCAACGAAAACCAACGAAATTTCTCCCAATGATCACGCTTTGCTGCACGCTATTGGATTGTTACTTTGGAGAACTGGTCTTTTCCAAACAACCATATGACACATTTTATTAGGCGAGATACCATTTTCTAAGTTACTCTAAGAAGTCGTTGAAAAAATTTTTGCTACAGATTCATCCGACCGCTGAATTTGTAAAAAAAAGCCTGATATATCGGCTTTCGCAGCGAATTTTCTCAGTTCTTTTTTTTCATTTTCCGCCCATGCTTTCTAGTTTCATTTTACTTTCTAGTTTTTGTTTTGCTCCCAAAGTGCTCACAAAATACAATACTGCTCGCCAACGTGATTCTGCGGATGGTGATATTTGACCGAATTGGAATGTGTTTGATTTTTTTGAAAAATTGTATGCATTTCAATTCCTAGCTTTTTCCGTTATTCGACGTCGCTTAGATAATATAAATATGGTCAGTCCATACATACTTACGCATACGAGAACAGCACCGGCCAACGCGACATTGCCTAGCACTAGCGGTCTGTCGTAAGGAAGTCACATATGTCCTTGAGGTCTAACAGGACCGCTAAGCAAAGCAGCCCAAGATGTGTCTAGGTGTGATAGAGCAGCCATTAAAGGTCCTTGCAGCAGGTCGTCTTGGTCAACTCCATTGCTTCTCAATAACTTACTTTATACAGCGTACCGCAAATCATATTGAAGGTGTGCAAGTTATTTTTTCGTTCCCTCAGTGGCTCACTAAATCATTCGGGTAAATCATTAAGCGCATCTCACGTTATCAGACAGCGAAAAAACTTGACAGCGATAATTGTAGCGTGTCATATCCGGCATAGCAGATCGATCCGAAGAGTTGCATTTCGCTTCACAGTCGGGTGAAACGTTTTCAGTAGAGGGTAAGTTACTGATTTGCCTACTCGACTACTTCTAACACATCTGGAAAGCGCAAACTGAACTAGTTTTGCTTAACTGCATTACCATCTGTACTGTCACTAAAAAAATATACTGCAATCTTTCTATGGTAGTCGATTTGAAGAAATCCTCAACATCATTGATTCTTCCTGTACAGCAAGTTGACCCTACCCTCAGCAGCATTGATTCTTATCGTACAGCAACTTGACCCAATAGTATTTCCGCTATGCCTGTTCAACATATTTTTCTTAAAATTTTTCGTTCAATATCACCATATGAAATAAAAAGGTTGTAAAATTAAATATTACCACTTCAGGAAACATTCGTCGGCGATATATTCACGCTATTCCATCTGTGTAAATGATGCAGTGAAGTGAACAATAAAAACTTCATCTTGCTTTCATCATCTCGTTCGCAAATCTAACTACACACCTGCATGTGTTTGTATGCGTTCTTCAGTAGGTAGGTATATGGCGATAGAAGCTGAGTTCATTCTCATTTGCACATATTATTATTACCTCCCACTTGCGAACAATTTGATTATGAGAGTGAGGGCCCTGTGGCAAATTTGAAGCTGAAAGCTTAATATGGAAATGGTAGACAGAAAAAGCGCACGATGAAAAATGAAATGCTTTTTTTTGTGTGTATTTAATGCACCTTCACCGAGCGAGATGATGATCAAATTTTAAATGCTTGGTCTCAACGTCAATATCTTTTACGAATATTGATCAAATTTTAATGTGAAATTTGATGAAGTAAATTTTCGGATGCTTGTCGAAAGCGAACGGTCAAAAAAGTTTTCCAGAACTGAGATAAATTAAAAATAAAAAACAACATAAAAAAACAGTCTAAATTTGGCATGGCGCATAAAAATACAACCTTTTCTTCTTAAGGAAATTTTGATTGACAGAAATTTAAATGAATGATTGTTTGAATCTAAACGCTTAACCACAAGAATAAACAAGATTAATGACCTTGAATGAATTATGGCAACAAACAGTAAACAAGACAGCAATCATGGCAACAAAAGATAATCTTCTTCGACGACGGTTCTCCGTTTCGCCTTCCACTTTAGTCTTTCGGTCACTGCGGTCCGCTGATTCGATCAATTGTTTTCTTCAATTGTTTTCTTTCGTAATGACAAGAATTTTATCTTAATTTTACCTTCTCAACTCTTTGCTTCAAAATGTTAATTGGCAGAAATGACAATTATAAATCGAACAAAATTTAGAAAGTGATGAATTGGTATTTTTCTTAGTATATATCGGCAAAGATAGAGTTAAAAATCACATAAAGAATATTTTACGATACCTAATGATTAGATGGTTTTGTGTAATAGATTGTCAAACGCTATTTCGTCATGCTGCGACTGTACCTAAATTTGTTTGAATTATCATTGACTTATGCAATCTTACGCAAACATCATATTTGCAAGTGATATACCTATAAGTAAACACTAATAAACGTATACGGTTCCTCCCAATAACGAACAAAAAAGGTTTTAGTTAGGCACTTTGGTAGACGTGCGTTTCACTCTCATCACCTCTTAAGTATCCTATACGTATTGACTCCTGAAGAGGGTACACATATGTGAACGAACGCAAATGCTCTTTGCAGATAAACACAAATGTGACTTACAATGGATCGATTCTCTACTTGTTTGATGACAAAAATTTGTTTGACGAAAATGAGTTAATATGGCATCAAAACATGCTTTTTTAACTAGTTTTCTGTTTCGAAGACGTATAATTTAGGAACCATAACGAGGATACCGGAAACCGAAAGCATTCGAGGATGATCGCGGCGAACATTCTTGTTTCTATCGGGGCATCAACGCTAACATGTATTTGTCATATATTTGTGTTCTTATCGGTGCCGTAGGAAATGTGGCGCTTTCACTTTAGAGTGATTTTAATTGAACGTGCGAAATGCTTCGTAACTAGTTTTGAAGGAATAAACGAGCGAGGAATTTTGGACTTTATCGGATCGCGTGAGCTCCTCTTCATAAACTGTTTAGACAATGATGCAGTGCAGATGAGATGATGATCGCGACGAAAATTCATGTTATTCATGAATAACCTTATATAGCCCAATGTTTAGGTATTCATAAATACCCTCCATGTTCAACAATTTTTTAAAAAATTTTAAATCCTAAAAAGCTCACATTGAGAAGTAATTATTAAAGCCTATTCTGTCCGATTTCTACTAATGGCAAAATCGGCGTTGACGAAAAAAGGTCACTGAAAGTCATTTTTCAAGAATCATATGATGCTCAATAGGTCACAACTCATCGCGTTATGTTCCATTTGCGAATTGCAATTCGACGAGAAACATCAAGCGAATTTTAAAAAAAATGACTTGGGATTCTTAAGTTCTCTGTCCGGGTGGTAATCGTTGGCAGATCTGAATGGAAGAAACGAAAAAAATTCACCGGTTTTCTCATCTCGCCAAGAAAACAATATAAGCTTTTTCACATGACATGACAACCCATCTACATTGAAGTTCACCAAAAGCATCTGTCAAAACCGTTGACGGCGGAAGAAATTTCAAAATAAATATCTATTTATCGATCGGCTTTTTAAAAAGTTTCAAAATAAAAAAAACGCTTCACACGGTGAAGACTGTCATCTTATTTCGATTCAATCGAAGATACAAACAGTGATCTTGAGCTCCTTGTAAAGCACTTTTTTTTTCTACCCCTAATATACCTTAGCAAAGCGTTCGTTAACGAAAACTCATTTAGAGAAGATAGTACAGAATGGCCTGCTTCAGATATTTTTAGAGATTGTAAGAGCAAGAGCCATCTTAGAGATTGATCGCAAGCCTTAGGACTGACTGTTGGTGTGCGTCTATATGATTTCGCAGATATTGGACGTCGAGTCTGAGGATTTCTGGTGCATGTATAATTTTGCAAATGGATACACAACCGGGCTGATTTCTGTTCAAGCGATTTCGCAACGAATGAATAAATAAGTAAGCAGATCAGTATAACGTAGTCTCCGTGTAGGCTACGTTTATTGCAAATTTAGCGCTTAGTATATCTGCATTTTTTGCAAAATATATCTGCAAAAAAAAAAAAGCAAAAATCGTGGATCGATTCATCTGCATTTTTTCTATGCAGCATAGCATCATCCCCTTAACAATAGCGCTACTTTCAGACGGTTAATTAGCAGATGACGTTGTTTTCTTAAACAACAAGACTACTCAGAAATGAACGCTCTTCTCTACTATCGTTTCGGAACGAACGTTCTTTCCAAATGAGCTTAACTAAAAGAACGCTGATTCTCGTCAAGATGATCTAACTTTTATGAAATTTTTGATAAGCTTGAAAATAAGACCATTCTCCCAGCTAAAACCTCAAATATATTAATTTTTCTCGTGTGCACCTCATTGAGAACGAAGATGCCAAAATCGGGAACGCTTTCGTCATCTTATATTAAAAAAGTTTGAGAAAGTTAATCAATTTCGCGAGGTATATCCTTATAAATATAACGATTATCTTTCGGTCATAATCATTTTGCGCCCATGCATGCAAACATGTTGGTTGCAAGCGTGTGGTTAATTAGGGTGGAGTGCTCGAACCGGTATGTGATTGCTGACGGCCGGTTTCTAGTGGCGTTCAACACACGATGCAGTCGGATGATCCGTATCCTCTCGTTCGACATCTGAAACGGAGCATCGACCAGTCGGCTACGAGTTTCGTTGGTGTCAATTACGTACCCTTCAAGTGATTCGTGAATAATTGGTTTGCCCCCCCCCCCTACCGCCCACCTCCAGCCGGTCCTCCTCGAATCGAGCTTAAAGCAGTGATCTACGTTAGCAACCATTTTATTAGGCCTTGATGAGTTTTCAGTTTTGTTGTTTCTGAGCTTTCCATCAGCATAAATTACAATTTGTTCGATGTGCGACCACCTTTTCTTAGAGGTAGAAGGAAAAAAATGGATATGATTCAGAGACAATGCCTAAATTGGGGGGGGGGGAAGGGAAGATGACATCTTTCAACGATGCTAAACATGTGTTCTTTTCGAGTAAATAACATCGTAGATGGTGCATTATCAAGTGTTTCCTTATCGCCAATTATTGTTTTATCACCTTATCACCTATTTTCTTAACACCTATCAAATTTATCATCTAATTTATCGATGAAAATTTGTTTGAGAGTTGCTTCATCACTGCGCTTAGGCGTCAACGATACGGAATCGACTACATTTAACGTTAACGCATATGTTTATACTAGCAATATGAGATGCTTAAGAAGAAAAGAAGTGCCCAAAGAAACGCACGATTGCCGCGATCGCTGAATTCGCATTTTGCAATCTTAAACTGATTTATAACATGTTGTGATCCCAATACAAGTTGCAATATTTTCTTTCCATTCCCCACCTTAGGCAGCCTGAATGTTATGATAGTCTTTAGGCATTATGGTTTGCGATGAGGATTTCCAAAATATTTCTGCGCTTGTGAGCTTCCCAAGTTGTCACTTGTGTGTTTAGACGGCGAACTGAAGTGCGATAACCGCTACCTCTCATAGACCTTCTAAGGCGTGACTAAAACTGGTTGATCGTTTAAATTCATTTCTTATGATACGTTTCAAGTCACAGCTAATTTTATGTTGAAAGATATTTGTTGCTAGTTCACATGAACAATATAAAGAAATAATAAAATCATATGTAACTATTCAAGCAAAAAATTCGGCATCAGCAGTTGCTCCTGAACAATGTAATATTTGCACATTTCAACCATGCCATTCATTTTTTTTCCCAAAATCTCATCACACTTGTCACAGATCAGAAAGGATAATTGAAATGCTGATTGAGCGATCATCAGCAATATATTGCGAAAATGTCGTCAATAGAAGAGCAATGATTCGAAAATTTGGGATGCATCATTTCGTTCCATTTCATACAGCAGAATTCGCTTTCAATGATGCTCTTTCGCGGAAAGAAAATAATGTGACAACCAGTATATATATACATATATATACATATATATATATACATATATATATACATACATATATATATAAGCCGTCACATTATGAGATATATTTTGGGAATTCCTGCTTTTTTTTTACTTTTGCGTATTTACTTGCTGAGGAATGAAGGGAAATATCGCGTGTGGGAGGCATAACGAAATAATTAATGAGTGGTATATTAGCACTGCGTATGGAACAGTATGAAAGTTCATAAGCCTGGTTTAATAATTCAAAAGCGCAAGACACACCCTACCTTCATGCATACGGCGCCCGTCTTACATTATCGATTTGCTGCGGTCACTGTTTTTTTAGTTTCGCATGGTTCACTTTCACTTTTTAGAGAAAAATCTTTTTTTTTTAATGATCACAGTTGTTAGATTATTGATTGGTCAATACACTGAAATTTCGAAGCAAAAAGATGCGGCAGGAACCCTCGCCAAATAGCGCTCTGGCAAAAATCGTCCTTGTTTAAATAAACTGTTGAATTCAGTCCCGCATCCCCCTTTTCCACCCCGATAAGTTGTCTTCAAGTTCAGGAGAAGGCATTTCGAGGTGGCATGTTTCTTTGTGACATATCATTCTTTGAAATGAATACGTAATAGTACTCATTTCCTCTATCCGGTCCGCTACGGTTGCGTGCATCGGTAGAAGATGGATTATGATGACTGGTTTTTTAAGTGGTGCACTGAAACTGGTAGAATTTAGGTCGACATTTATCAGGGGGGATTAAATTGATTTCGATTATCCAAATTTAGTTGCTCTATCCGCGATGAGTTGTTGCGACTTGGCTTGAAGCGTTTGCCCAGAGATATAGTCACTTGATTCGTCTATGGAAACCGTTTTGATCATTAAAGATCAGAGCAAAATTACTGCCATATCGAACTGTAGGCAAGGTCTGTTACTGTTTGCTGCGATTTCATGCGTATGCTCCCATTACCAGAGAGGAAATTGCCAGAAAAGTAGTGAAAAAGAGGTATTCTAAGTGACTTCGTGCCACAAGTAACTCATATTCTTTAGATTCTTTACAACAAACAAGCATGGTTTCTGCAATATTCCTGGGAAGAGAGCCGAACAATATGGCAAAACGGGATCTCTTCATCAGCATTCAGCTTCGAGGATCTAGAAGAAAGAGGGAGGAGTACGCTTCATAGACTCAGTTGCTCTACGCGAATACAATGAGTGGAAAACTCGCTGTTACTGTACTACTGCAAAGTATGCTTGAGATGGGACCTATAAGTCCATGGCATTCGGTTAGGAGCTATATGATGAGCGGGTAATTTAAATATCACTTAGTGCGGAACGTTTGGATGCAATTTAGAGCTATTCGCGTACAAAACAGCACATTTTCATTTTCTATTTTCGTTGCATGGTAACGTTGCGGTTTCGATGTGCAAAATTAGTTCCGTTAAGTTCCCATAAAGCGGACTTATTCATGTCGCAAAATTCACGCAGTTTAGTAGTTTAAACGACATTGGTTTTTGGCTCATCCCCCCAAAAAATTTAATGTCCATATTCCTCGCTCGTAGCGCCTTATAATCCTCGATATAAATGTAAAATCGCATTTCGCTGCCCTCGTATAACTATTGCGCCTCCTCTTTAGCAACGTATATTTTTCATGTCCTAATTCTTCGAAAATTGCTCTAAGACTCTTAACTTAGAAGTGTGGACTGAGCATGAGAGAGGAACAGAAATGACGAAATGGGCGGAAAAGAGAGAGGAAAAAAACGATGGAAAGCTGGAAAATGAAAACAAGTTCTTTTATGTACGAAACAGGACGGATAAACCTACTAAAATATATAATTGTAGTCCGAAATTGTCAGCGAAAATTTTGGAGTTGTTTTCGGCGAGCAAAAGATCAACCAACTGCTAAAACCTGATTGACAATATGATTGACGGCTTTTTTTTCGCATTTCTACTACTCATGCAGATGAATCACCTCACCTTGAGTGGACATGCACCGGTGCATTAAAAAAAAAATGAATTCTAATCATTATCTTCTCTTTTCTCCACCATTTAACTCGACCAGAGAAACAGTAAATGGAATGAGTAGGATGCACCAGTTTTATTGAAAATATGGAACATATGATGGAAGAAAATTATTGTCGTTTTGACAACCTGGAAACATTTTCGTCTGCGACATAACGGATAAATTTTGCCTTTATTTGGGAAAATTTCATTGTCTGGAAGTACGTTGAATTCATGCACACAGCGAAACTAGCCTTACCATCTGTATAGCAATAACTTTCTTCTGATACGCTTTAAATAATTCATTAAGAGGCAATCATCAACACATGAATGCCGTTATCTATCGAGGGATTGAATTCATGAAATGCTGAACATTTGAATGCGCTGTATTGATGAAAAAATTCTTCATCAGTGTGAATAGATTTAATTCGTAAGAAATTGTCGTTAAGGACTGCGCAAAATACTTGACGCCATCAAGTCGAACGCCAGCGAATAAAACGGAAGATATTGGTATGGCTATAGGCGACAAAACTTGACGCACTAATATTTAATGAAGTATTTGAAAAATCGAAAGAAATTATAGATATCGATGTTAACGCAAACATTACCGCAGTTTACGATAGTTTAGAGATGCGCTTGTTCGCTGCTCAAAATATTTTTCCAATCACGGCCACGCTTTTAACGCTATATAT
>JPKZ01002233.1:213141-262085 GCA_000803305.1 Toxocara canis
CTCCGACTAGTGTGGAAACAACTGAGCCTATTGCATACGACGGATTTTACGGACAGGTGAAAAAAAATAAGCTAAACGTTTTATTGCTTAATATAGTTAAGTCTGAATAAGTCAAATATTTAGCCGGAGCCAATTACTGAAAAAAATCACTGAAGCCAGTGCTCCTCAGACTCGATACACTTGCCTCTCTTTAGCAGCTATATTAAACCACTATAGTAAGAGAGGTATTATCATAAGTAGCCATAGAAGAGTATTTACTTAGTTATTTCTACAAACCTGGATAAGCATCAACACATCTGCCGTTGAGAACATGCTATTCTTAACAACAGTTAAAGTATTTATTAAATGAAAACACGCGCCACATGTATTTAGGAGCCAAATTTTAGGTTCTAGTCATTTCTAAAACTGTCGTATTTTGCATGGATTTGAGATGTGATGAAAGCTTGAGAATCAATCACTTAAGACGACAACAACTAGGTGTTGAAATTGCTGAAATAATTTTCGTTGCAGTGCAAAATACAGGCGCAAAATATAGGTGATTCAACGTTCGTTTCGATGAAAGAAAATGAAATAACACAAAAAAAATTCACTCGGTATTCCTTGCTCATCTTTGATCGGTGATGGAAAGTCGACGAGACTACCACGAGGCATCGAATATAACTTCAATTTTCGTGGATAAACTATGAAATCCTCTTTCTTTGGCAATTGTACGTACTGCCCTTCAAGACCAGTTATTCTGAAAGACAGCGGAATCATAATCGAAAGAATTTCAACGAATGAATGAGATCAGCGGTTCAGAATGTTTAAGAAAAAAATGCTTTTCTTTCCATAAAAAACACAGTTCATGCCAATAGTTTTGGTTTCCATGTGGCTCCTGCCTGCAATCGACTCCAGCCTAAATCGCGGTCCGGTTTGCACATTACCAAACCAGGAAATTCAATCTCTTATTCAAGTGGTTTTGATTTTCAAACTAAATGTCATATTCATCCACAATCGAATTCCATTTTGGTGCCCGTCCCAACAAATACGAACGTGATATCATGTTGATCGCGGCTATCGGGCTTTTGACCCATTTGAAGTTCGCCTCGTGTTAGCATTTGGCCAGATCGTCGAAATTCATTTAGACCAGCTTCTCCTCTCATTGCGAGATCTTCCATTTCATCCGAGTTCTGAAAATACCATTTTTATGCATGTCATTCTGGTAATCTCAGATCACGGAATTTAGCGCTTCTTATTACACCCCGAAATGATCGTCTGCACCGACTTTAACTTGATCGATCAACGTTGCGCAGAACCGTTGACATTTAGAGGCATTAAAGAACTTCCGTCTACTTTACAAGCGCTCGAGTCGAAGAAAAATGTTTGTTTTTTGAGGGAACTGGCACTGCTCGGATGATTATGTGGTGTTGATGTGCACCACCGCCGAATGAAAACAACTGGTCCAATAACTGAAACTGCCAAACCACACATACGTGCCATCTGACGCATATTTAAAAATGTTTTTGTTTTAACATTTGTTGCATGAAAATGACTGGTCTAGTGAGCGGAAGCGCCGGCATACATACACCTTCTGGCATGAATTCCATCCCCTTCGCCCTATGTTTAGCAGCTGCTTGCATTTTATAAAACCAGTTCGCCTCATGGATGGAATTGCCGAGATGTACAAACCTCTTCGTATGCAGTCTAACCGTTTTTGTCTGCAGCTGCATAGAGTTATAGCGAACAGCAAACAATATTCGAAGACTCACTGCCTGTTCGTGCTCGTCCCTTTCAGCATCAGGCGTTCGAATGCCTTTTGCCTCAATCAATTTTCTTTTCTTTTCAATGCGTTCAGTTGCTGTCGTTCCTGTCAACGTCTTTATCACATCTACTGCACCCATATCTTGTAGAATATATTCGTTCGTTTCCCACGCTCTTAAATATTATTTTATTGTTAATGAAGAATTACTGCCAAATCGGAATTTTAGTGGCTTTCAACTGCTGAGGAAGAAAAGACTGAAAATTACCCAAATTATATGACGCTAATGAACTCACTGTGAACATTCGAATTCAAACATGTTAAACGCTGGACGTATGAGTTTGACAAAGGTGACAAAAATTCAACCTGAGAGGAGGGGGGACAAACGCACGTGTCGAGATCTCGAAGAAATGAAAAGTCGAAAATGAAATATCATGACAAGTTACGCTAACAAATGAGTAATTTACTCGAAATTAAAGAATTTGTTCGTAATTTCGCACCCAATAGAAGACAGACGACGTGGTCTGGACAGAACTTAATTTGAAGGTTTACAACACACAATGATAAACTCACTATTCTTCTTCATACAACAATCATCAGATCCTTAAAAAAAGATCTCTAAAAAAAATGATTTTCAACACATTCCAACAAAAACGGAACTGTCTTACGGAAGAAGATTACACTGCAGAATTGATGAGAAAAAAAAACTGAAAGAAAAACACTGACTTTGAAAAAGTGTTGACAACGGCCACATATTTATTTGGTGTCAAAAGACCAAGTCTAATTGAAGGCCATCGTTTCCCATACATTGGCCCATAGTAGAAGTCAAAATGCTCAATTGCAAGTGCACTTGGCGTTTTCATTGGTCGCGTACGAGCCACTTTTGGCTTGAACTTCAATCGCTTATGACGAACTCTCTCCTTACATAGATTTGGTGGACTACATAATTTGCTGCAAGTGCTGCTGGTGCTGCTTACTGTCGAGCTGCAACTGCTGCAAATTCGCCGCAACATCTGCAAAAGGTCTAGCTAAATGTATCCTCTTCCGGCAATCAAACAGCAAAAATTAAGAGCCCCGATACCATCTCGTCATTTCGTCTTTCAAGACCAAACGGGTAGAAAATATCCCCATTTGGTGACAAATTTTTACGAAGGTAGGCATTTGGAACGGTTAATTTCAACGTTCCCAGTTTGCAACTTCTGTTGTAAACACAGTGCCCTTTGTTTAATGATGATATGGCTATCTCATCCTCTTAACTTCATATTTTAGCTGAACGCCATTTTGTCCTTTCCTTTCACTCTCCTCCATTATCATTTATGAGTTCGACATTTGTATTATAAAATTTAGGAGTTCGACATTTTCATTATATAAGAACCCGTATACGAAGAAAGTTCAGTTGTCGTCCGCTTGTGTAATAAATAGCATATGGGCATTGCCACATAAAACGTTAAAGATTGTTGCCTCACTTCACCCGCTAATTACTCGCTCGCCATGCGAACTGGATAAATTTCGGTTAATTGTCGACATCATTGATGGAAGAGAGTGAGAGTGACGAACAAGTCGACTAATTCATAATTTTACGACTTTTATCTATTTAACTGAAGCAGCACAAGTGAGGTATGCAAAATGATCTATGATGGATATCTTTATGTATCAGTTGGCTAGTTTGATTCTTTTTCTATCCATAGTGAACGGATACGAAAGCACCAGCCAGTAATAGGTATAGGAACAAATGTCCGCCATCAACGCAGGCAAGACGACAAATGCTGCACACTCAACAGTATATTGAACGCATTTATTTTCATCAAATTTACAGAATTAACCCAGAATTTTAAAAACGCAAAAAAAAACTAATTAAAGAAGTTGTGCAAACTGTTTCGTTCGTTCCAAGACACATATAATGTGCACATTCTATTTGACAAGGACGGAGGGGTTACCCAACGGAATGGTATGTCGCGAGGAGGTTTTTTTTTTGCAAACTCTACATAGTAGGGTCTTTGGCGTGAAACTTCGCAAAACTTATTTGGGGGAACAGACATGATCAGAGGAAAAGGCTGTTATTTCATCATGCTAAGGAAGTAGGAGGGGAGTATTCGAGGTGAAGGTCATGCTGAGGGAAGGGGACTTCGCCTGAGGTCCTCTTTTCCCTTTCACCAACATGAACTTTACCTTCGGGTTTTTCTTTCGTCAACAGTAGCGCACTTTGGTTTTTCTGACGATAAAAATCAAGCACTTAGTACAAAGAACGATATGAAGTTTAATCAGAAGCGTCATCGTTTGCAAAAAATAACAGCCTATAAAGCACTTCGAATAGCGAACCATTGAGGGTTCGTTGAGCTTTCATTTTCTATAATCACTTAAATTCAAACAAGCACTAAGAGAAAATGCGCATATGCACGCACACCTCGTCCCCTCCTGTCTCGGCCATTCAGTCTCTAGGCAGTTTTTACAGCAAACTGGCTGTCTGATTTCGTCTAGCTGCTTCAGGTTGCCGCAAGAAGCCTTACCATACCAATATTCATCACCCACAGTCCAAAAATTACAACTTGAGGAACAGTGAACGGATGCTCCTTTGAACAAGTGAATGAATCCAAGCGCAAAACTTCACCTACAATCGCTTTATGAATTGTTGGCAAGCTGGAAATGGTGAAAGACGGGCAAGAAGATGAATGGGCTGAAGGAGGAGAAGGGGTAAGAGGAGAGGATGGGACACCAGAGTTCCACTTCTTCTATTAATGCAGTACTGAGGGCCGCCAATATATCGGAAAACCGCGAAACTACTCCACGCCAGAAAACTGAATTCCGTCTCGAACGAAGGAAAGAAACTTGTAAGCTTTTGAATGTTTATACAAGTCTGAGTTCCCACATACATAGAAGAAGCACAGCAGCACGTTACTTTCTACAAACATCATACAGACCAGGCAAAGCACATACGGGCAACCAAGGTCATGTTCGAAGGTGGCAAATGCTCAAAACTGGCAGAAAGCGGCCAGAAAGATTAGCCACCAAACAACCGCTTATGACCATAACGACCCAGTTGTGGTGCAAATAATCTTATCGAGTCAAACTGAATAGGACAACAAATTACCCTTTATAAGATGCCTTAAGAACACGCACATTCACTCATACCACACAGGAGTACAGCCATATGCAATTATGCGACTGAATATTTTCGTACAATGCGATCTCTGCATGCCGTATAGAGTTGTCCCTCAGCGGCAGTCGACATATCGTACACGGGATCACAGTCTGCCCCCGAAAACTCTAACTTGGCCATTTTTGAGTTCAACGGGAGATCATAACAGCTTACTGTTCCATCGTCTGCAATCACATACCGATGTACGAGCAACCCTAACAAACACATGAGATTAAACCAATCGGTCCTCCTATCATCCCCTCCCTCTCCCAACCCTACGTTCTCTACTTTGTAATTAAACTGTCAAACTGGCACCGAAAAATGCTTCTGAGAAATCCAAAGTGACAATGGTCACCGGACCATTCCTTTTATTCGGGGATAAAAAGAACACGAGGAGAGAGAAAGGAAGGATGTGATGGCCCTGGAGGTTTCCAGGGACCACCCAGCCAAACAAACATTCACAATAACTTTCGACAGCAACAAACCTGTGCTACAAGCTGGAAACTTCAGCTATCGTACTGTCAAAATCTAGTCACAGAGATAATCCATTTATTTTTCCTTCCCTGTCTCACTCAATCTGTCTCTCTCCCCTCCCCTTCCTCCTCCAACCGGCTTGAATGTTCCACAACTTAGTTTCCCAACGACTAAACTGGTTTTTGATCCCTTCTCCCAACTGTTCTCCGAATCTACTCATCTCATTGGAAAGTGGTCCCGCAAAACACTCAAAATATGTCCATGTAGCTTCACAACATAAGGACCAAGTTAACCAGTAAGTAAGAGTTGAAAGAAAAGTTACATACAGAAAGAAGAGAATAAACCAAGCGATTCTCGTACACAGAGCTTTGTTACCGCTCCACGTGATGTCTTCAGTTTCGCGAACGTTTTACTAAAAAAGGAAAAAATTAAGCACTGCTTCTAAAAGGGTGGAAACAACACTTCACTCAACTGTTTTATCATAACTACTGCTTACCTGCTATTTGCTACTTCTAATTATAACTATTACTTCTCAAAAGGCCCTGGTAAATGTAAGAACAACTAAGGTAGACCAACATCCACCAAGTCCTACATACCATAACTCCCCCATCTACCCCCGACCCCCAATCCCGCACCTCAACTATAAGCCTACCACCCACTGACCGCGTTCGCTTGGAATGGAAGGAAAACCACAGATTCGCGCCCAAAACTTGACTTCATGCAATCGTAGTGTATTTATACCACAAATTTATATGATTTAAAGTAATTATGATATGAAAAACAAACAGCCCTGGACTATGAAGAAAAGATACATCATACTCCACCCCTCTCACTTCGGCAATTAAAGAAAATTGTCAGTGAGCCCAAATCTCAAGCTCTTACGCCTCCTTTTTCAGGCTTAAAAAATTTGGCGCTTCTCACTTTTTCCTGCGCTAAGGAATTGGCGGAAACTTCCAAAACCGGACTTTATTAACAACACATAATAAGAACACATTATTAAGAACCTAACCAAATCAGAAGTAAGCCTGTAGGGACGCAGGTTTGAAACAAAAGAAGCAGGTATGAAACAAACTAACCCCGCCTTCATATCATAAGATATAACAGATCCGCCAGCAGTACCAATATACAAATTAGCGCCTTCTGATGTTCCGAACGCAACTGATGTACCCTCCTCCTTATCAATACTAATTGTGGCGCCCTGAAAATATTCATTAAAATAGTGTACACTAAATGAACAGATTGGAAGAATTCAACATCTAGCCTCCAAAAATAACTAATGAAGAGTTTAGCCGAATAAACTTTCTCAGGTGAATTGCTTGCCTGCAAAGTGCACATGCGCACATATTTCAGTCTAAACCTTCAGCTAAGGCTGCATAAGCTTGCTGTCAGTGGATGATGTTTCCAGTCTTGCGCCCGAGAACAACTATGTGGGAATAAAATTTTGTTTAGAAACTTTCTGAAATCATATCGGACCGCAGGCTTAATCCAGAGCATACGGTTGCTCTGCACCAACTGACACACTCTCGTTTCAATAAGTATGGTTTTCGAATAATCATCGAGCACGCAGAATTCTGTTTTTTGAAAACAGTAAAGGAAGTGGAACATAGGAAATTGAGATTATGATTCAATTAATGAGAATTTTGCATCCAAGGGAAAACACCGATCCGACCCTAAGTTTTCGAAAGTTTAGCTTTTTCGTGGTTTTTTTTTCTTCCAGATGCACCGTTGCATCTCGAATCTAAAGAGATATCCTTATTGCTCTATGTTATCAGTGAGTCAGCATGGCTAAAATTATGGCACCGGAACGGACCTTACGAATTCCGAAAATAAGACAAAATATGAACTGGCTGGATGCACAGCGATTGTGACATAAAAATCTTTGCACTTCAACATATGTAGATCAATTTGGCAAACGGAACAGACTGCGGTGAACTCCAGATTCAGATCGCATGCTAAAAGGCGTTCTTCCCGGCTAGTGGCTATAAGTTTCGCATTAGCATGAAAAAAATTTTAACATGAGATCACTCTTTACTCACAAATATCTATTAAAGGCAATAGTTATAGCCGGAAATGAAGAAAGAAAGAAGATACAAACGTACTGGCTCACTGCTTCGAATATCATACACTTCTGCTTTTCCCATCTCACAAGCAACACTAAAGACTCCTGAAATGTTTTCCGCTAATCAGCATATACTCAAACAACCATGCTTCATGTAAGAATTGCTCTGCATTTTCTTTCTTTGCAATTCCCACATTTCCACATAGCTGGATGAATGGGGCGAGAGATGTGCCATTCGATCAGATCAACTTAATTTAATGCAACTAACTCCCACTCATCCCATTTCCCTTTCGCGCACCAACGCCTTCCTCTTAAAAATTTAAAAGCTGCAATGTTATCGTCGTAAGCACAAAAGCACAAGACAAAACAACAAACTATATCCATCGAGCAACTGCGTGCCCTTAGAGGTCAAATGATAGGCGACCAACTGTTGGGTACGTAGGTACTTTGTCACTGATTTGTAATTTGTCACTGACTGGTATTTCACAATCGTTTTATCACCGCAAATATTTCACAACTGTTTCATCACAAGAAGGCCGGTCCAACTTCTTTAGCCTCCTCTTCCCTCCTCACTTCTTTGATTCTCTGTATCCCCCTCCCCACCAGATCCGCTCACCACAGGACATAAGGAGTGTTTTTTGCATATATTGTTGGGTTGTTGTTGTATTCTACCGTGGGGTTATCCGTCATCGATAAACGTCTTTTCACCAACTTCGCCTCGCCTCTCCAAAAGACCAACACAACAGTGGCGATCAGTGAACATCAATACTTGACGAGTAGGCGTGATAATTTATACTCCTCTGGGTCATTGCAGTGGGATTTCTGATACGCATTAGGCATAATGACTTGGCAATGAAATGCGACTATGTGAGCGTCCAAGATAAAGAGAAGAATTCCGTGCGCCAATGCTTCGAAATTTCATAAAGTAGGATTAAATATTTCAACCAGGACGTACATATGGTTGTCCCTCGTTGTAGCACTGTCAACGTAACCCTAGGAATAAGGTGGTTAGCGAAAAGGCTAGTGCCTTCTCATAAAGGATTCCGAAGGGATCAACATACCACAACCAGGGTCAACAAAAGCATGAGAACAACCACAAATCTATCCTCTATCTGAAATCGCATGGAAAATCAATGCTTTTATTAGCTGCAATCTTTCTCCTGTTTCCCCTCCCCCTCCCACCCCCCATCCCCACTCCACTGTTCCACACGAGACATGTACTAACGTGCACCATAAAATACCCAAACCTGAACGACAAGCAAGTCTTTAAAAAACACCTGAAGATGAGGGGGTTACAGCTATCGCATTCACCAACCCAGCCTCTGGACACCATGTCCTAAGGCACTCCGCAGATCCGCAATTCCACATCTTCGCAGTGCCATCCTTAGAACAAGATAATATCTCTTTACCACGATCAATTATCCCCAAATCAACCACACCTGGAAACGAGGACTTTAAATGCAATGATAAAAGCACCTGTAAATGGATCAGTTCCCCTATCCCGCCACCTCCTCCTTTCCTTTTCGTTGGTGGGCAAGTTAGCGCGTCTATAGGTTGGACCAATTATGGCTGGTTCATCTCGGGATTATGCAATTCCTTCTAAAAACTTCAAGAAGTAAATAAGAGAACGCCTAGAAATCAAGGATCTACCTCCTGTGACGAGAAGGAAGTACATACTTCAACTCATCTTCCTTAATCACCATAAGGTCTTTCTCAATCACCATACGGTAACACAACCGGTAATCAGAAAATGATACACAACTCTTCGCATTCGTCCCCCTCACTCAAGCACCCGTACTTCAAGCCATTTGCTAAAATTATAGCTGGAAGAGCTGGAACGCCAACGTAAAATACTTAGTACCATCGAATTCGACAAAATTTTATGGTTCTCTACAACGGCAATTACCGAGTGCATCTGCACGCAGATAAGAATATGCACCTGCGGGGTACGGCAACACTGCTTCCAGATAATTAGAAACTTCAGCTATCGTACTGTCAAAATCTAGTCACAGAGATAATCCATTTATTTTTCCTTCCCTGTCTCACTCAATCTGTCTCTCTCCCCTCCCCTTCCTCCTCCAACCGGCTTGAATGTTGCACAACTTAGTTTCCCAACGACTAAACTGGTTTTTGATCCCTTCTCCCAACTGTTCTCCGAATCTACTCATCTCATTGGAAAGTGGTCCCGCAAAACACTCAAAATATGTCCATGTAGCTTCACAACATAAGGACCAAGTTAACCAGTAAGTAAGAGTTGAAAGAAAAGTTACATACAGAAAGAAGAGAATAAACCAAGCGATTCTCGTACACAGAGCTTTGTTACCGCTCCACGTGATGTCTTCAGTTTCGCGAACGTTTTACTAAAAAAGGAAAAAATTAAGCACTGCTTCTAAAAGGGTGGAAACAACACTTCACTCAACTGTTTTATCATAACTACTGCTTACCTGCTATTTGCTACTTCTAATTATAACTATTACTTCTCAAAAGGCCCTGGTAAATGTAAGAACAACTAAGGTAGACCAACATCCACCAAGTCCTACATACCATAACTCCCCCATCTACCCCCGACCCCCAATCCCGCACCTCAACTATAAGCCTACCACCCACTGACCGCGTTCGCTTGGAATGGAAGGAAAACCACAGATTCGCGCCCAAAACTTGACTTCATGCAATCGTAGTGTATTTATACCACAAATTTATATGATTTAAAGTAATTATGATATGAAAAACAAACAGCCCTGGACTATGAAGAAAAGATACATCATACTCCACCCCTCTCACTTCGGCAATTAAAGAAAATTGTCAGTGAGCCCAAATCTCAAGCTCTTACGCCTCCTTTTTCAGGCTTAAAAAATTTGGCGCTTCTCACTTTTTCCTGCGCTAAGGAATTGGCGGAAACTTCCAAAACCGGACTTTATTAACAACACATAATAAGAACACATTATTAAGAACCTAACCAAATCAGAAGTAAGCCTGTAGGGACGCAGGTTTGAAACAAAAGAAGCAGGTATGAAACAAACTAACCCCGCCTTCATATCATAAGATATAACAGATCCGCCAGCAGTACCAATATACAAATTAGCGCCTTCTGATGTTCCGAACGCAACTGATGTACCCTCCTCCTTATCAATACTAATTGTGGCGCCCTGAAAATATTCATTAAAATAGTGTACACTAAATGAACAGATTGGAAGAATTCAACATCTAGCCTCCAAAAATAACTAATGAAGAGTTTAGCCGAATAAACTTTCTCAGGTGAATTGCAGGCCTGCAAAGTGCACATGCGCACATATTTCAGTCTAAACCTTCAGCTAAGGCTGCATAAGCTTGCTGTCAGTGGATGATGTTTCCAGTCTTGCGCCCGAGAACAACTATGTGGGAATAAAATTTTGTTTAGAAACTTTCTGAAATCATATCGGACCGCAGGCTTAATCCAGAGCATACGGTTGCTCTGCACCAACTGACACACTCTCGTTTCAATAAGTATGGTTTTCGAATAATCATCGAGCACGCAGAATTCTGTTTTTTGAAAACAGTAAAGGAAGTGGAACATAGGAAATTGAGATTATGATTCAATTAATGAGAATTTTGCATCCAAGGGAAAACACCGATCCGACCCTAAGTTTTCGAAAGTTTAGCTTTTTCGTGGTTTTTTTTTCTTCCAGATGCACCGTTGCATCTCGAATCTAAAGAGATATCCTTATTGCTCTATGTTATCAGTGAGTCAGCATGGCTAAAATTATGGCACCGGAACGGACCTTACGAATTCCGAAAATAAGACAAAATATGAACTGGCTGGATGCACAGCGATTGTGACATAAAAATCTTTGCACTTCAACATATGTAGATCAATTTGGCAAACGGAACAGACTGCGGTGAACTCCAGATTCAGATCGCATGCTAAAAGGCGTTCTTCCCGGCTAGTGGCTATAAGTTTCGCATTAGCATGAAAAAAATTTTAACATGAGATCACTCTTTACTCACAAATATCTATTAAAGGCAATAGTTATAGCCGGAAATGAAGAAAGAAAGAAGATACAAACGTACTGGCTCACTGCTTCGAATATCATACACTTCTGCTTTTCCCATCTCACAAGCAACACTAAAGACTCCTGAAATGTTTTCCGCTAATCAGCATATACTCAAACAACCATGCTTCATGTAAGAATTGCTCTGCATTTTCTTTCTTTGCAATTCCCACATTTCCACATAGCTGGATGAATGGGGCGAGAGATGTGCCATTCGATCAGATCAACTTAATTTAATGCAACTAACTCCCACTCATCCCATTTCCCTTTCGCGCACCAACGCCTTCCTCTTAAAAATTTAAAAGCTGCAATGTTATCGTCGTAAGCACAAAAGCACAAGACAAAACAACAAACTATATCCATCGAGCAACTGCGTGCCCTTAGAGGTCAAATGATAGGCGACCAACTGTTGGGTACGTAGGTACTTTGTCACTGATTTGTAATTTGTCACTGACTGGTATTTCACAATCGTTTTATCACCGCAAATATTTCACAACTGTTTCATCACAAGAAGGCCGGTCCAACTTCTTTAGCCTCCTCTTCCCTCCTCACTTCTTTGATTCTCTGTATCCCCCTCCCCACCAGATCCGCTCACCACAGGACATAAGGAGTGTTTTTTGCATATATTGTTGGGTTGTTGTTGTATTCTACCGTGGGGTTATCCGTCATCGATAAACGTCTTTTCACCAACTTCGCCTCGCCTCTCCAAAAGACCAACACAACAGTGGCGATCAGTGAACATCAATACTTGACGAGTAGGCGTGATAATTTATACTCCTCTGGGTCATTGCAGTGGGATTTCTGATACGCATTAGGCATAATGACTTGGCAATGAAATGCGACTATGTGAGCGTCCAAGATAAAGAGAAGAATTCCGTGCGCCAATGCTTCGAAATTTCATAAAGTAGGATTAAATATTTCAACCAGGACGTACATATGGTTGTCCCTCGTTGTAGCACTGTCAACGTAACCCTAGGAATAAGGTGGTTAGCGAAAAGGCTAGTGCCTTCTCATAAAGGATTCCGAAGGGATCAACATACCACAACCAGGGTCAACAAAAGCATGAGAACAACCACAAATCTATCCTCTATCTGAAATCGCATGGAAAATCAATGCTTTTATTAGCTGCAATCTTTCTCCTGTTTCCCCTCCCCCTCCCACCCCCCATCCCCACTCCACTGTTCCACACGAGACATGTACTAACGTGCACCATAAAATACCCAAACCTGAACGACAAGCAAGTCTTTAAAAAACACCTGAAGATGAGGGGGTTACAGCTATCGCATTCACCAACCCAGCCTCTGGACACCATGTCCTAAGGCACTCCGCAGATCCGCAATTCCACATCTTCGCAGTGCCATCCTTAGAACAAGATAATATCTCTTTACCACGATCAATTATCCCCAAATCAACCACACCTGGAAACGAGGACTTTAAATGCAATGATAAAAGCACCTGTAAATGGATCAGTTCCCCTATCCCGCCACCTCCTCCTTTCCTTTTCGTTGGTGGGCAAGTTAGCGCGTCTATAGGTTGGACCAATTATGGCTGGTTCATCTCGGGATTATGCAATTCCTTCTAAAAACTTCAAGAAGTAAATAAGAGAACGCCTAGAAATCAAGGATCTACCTCCTGTGACGAGAAGGAAGTACATACTTCAACTCATCTTCCTTAATCACCATAAGGTCTTTCTCAATCACCATATGGTAACACAACCGGTAATCAGAAAATGATACACAACTCTTCGCATTCGTCCCCCTCACTCAAGCACCCGTACTTCAAGCCATTTGCTAAAATTATAGCTGGAAGAGCTGGAACGCCAACGTAAAATACTTAGTACCATCGAATTCGACAAAATTTTATGGTTCTCTACAACGGCAATTACCGAGTGCATCTGCACGCAGATAAGAATATGCACCTGCGGGGTACGGCAACACTGCTTCCAGATAATTAATCTATTCATCAATGCAATCCCATTTAGCCCCTTCCATCCGAACATTACGTCTTTCTCCGAGAATAAAAACTACTCACGAGAATGGTTATGTCTCTACTTTAACGCTATTGCGATCGCAGGAAAGGTTTAGAAAAAAGACAATCATGATAACTAGCGTACTGAATAAGCGTTTTCCAATAGTAACCAAAGGAATAAGTGATCTTCTCAACATCAAAGGGGGGTAGATTTCCATAAACGCTTTAAAGACGTACACAATCAGTTTATAAGAACGACAGAAATTAAAAGAAAAAAATCGCATTTCTCATCCTCTCCTCCTCCCCCCCCCCCCCCCCCCCCCCCCTTATGTTCCCTGTTTGACCATAAACCTGCGCAGTCGGCAAGCATATTTAAAAACGCATATTTAAAGCAAAAATGACAGATCTTAACCTTGCCTGTGCCCTTTCAGGACTCGTGGGCATTGTCCAGTTTCAACGCTCCATATTCGTACACTCATATCCATACCCGCAGAGAGAACGACCAATCCCGACGGGAAAAACCGACATCTGTTTACATCGAGCGCATGACCAACAAAATTCCTCTCAAAAACGAACAAATACAGCCTATCAGAAAAGAAGAAATCAACGAAACTGCACTTAAATAAAGCGCCTCCTCGAAAACTTCAATAAAAACGTTCCACTACAACCCTCTATGAGATCCCTTCCGGCTTTCGTTTCTATTGAATCGGCTCAACCCTTCGTTATCTCCGCACGAACGCATAGCGCATAACCCCGATCAGCTGTTCGCATAAAAGAAACCATGAAACCAGCTAACAATAATCTCGGCGGTGTCTGCATGCCAAACGACAAGTTGCCCATTGCTGTCGGAAGAGACGACGAGTCGCCCGCTTGGCGAAACATCGACACTTTGCACGCTTGTCGAATGCACTGTTGTAAACTCGATGCGAGGCGCAACAAAAGTCGTCGGTGCCATATTCTTGAACTGTACCGCCAACCGCCTCTTAAATCAAAATTTATATTCATTGAAAGACCAAATTCGACATTTCAGTCCATAAACGTGATCAAGCGGAACGACTGATGATGCGGCTGTCGGGAAAACACGAAGTGAACACTCTCAAAGTAATCCTAATAAAAATGTACAGTTCAGTATTCAATGCTTACATGAACTGTGCAATTCACAATGTAAAATATATTAACTATTGCTCCGCTTTCCTATGCGAATAATCCTCGCCCAAAATTATTCTAAAAGTTCCCTTAACCATTAAGGTTCCGAAAATCTAAAAATTTGTCAACCACCCTTCGCTAACCCCTCCTTACACACATAAATATACAATTTGTATCTCATAACTGCAAAGGAAACCAATTTCGACGCGGAACACAAAGATCGAGCGAAAACTGGGAATCCTGTGGACTGAATAAACTTTCTCGACAACTCGAGAGAGGAGGGATGAGGTAGGCGGTTGGGAAGCCCATGTGTGATGCATAATGGCCACCTCTTTAAACTCGAAAATGTGAAATCTATTTCACGACAAAAAAGTTTAGCGAGTCGCACCTCAACTCAACCGTGCATTACTTCAAACCGAAAGTCACTTTCGTAAACATACTTACCGCATCAAGTTTTTCAACATGAACTTTATCGGGTGTTGCTGGAAAAAGCTTTCCACCTTTATGACGCACATCGATAAAACTTGACGGTGAACCGTATTCTCGAATGCCAACAAAGAAACTGCTATCTGTTTGATCGCTTCTAAAAAAAAAAAAGAGAAATCACTCAACGAAAGGATCTCCCCTCGCTAGGATTCCCTCAGCCAAATCGGTGGCTTAATGAGGAAAGCATTCACTGCGCAAAAAAAGCGTCTTTCGAGTTTCTAATGATTCGTTGTCTACAATTATCAGCAATTAATTACTGGCAGTTTGCACCACAACCTTCAACTCTCACACACAATTTTTTTACCCATTCATCTGCCACCGGGGAAATTACACTTAAACCGAGTACGAGTACGACAAAAACGAATCTTTAAGAGAAGATCTGTCTAAGAGGTGAGAGCAATTAAAGTTTGCATTTTCTTTAATCTGCAAAACAGTTTATGGAAGTGAACCGTCTGATAGGTGAAGTTGGCAAAACGCATATCGTGCTAGATCGCGGCATGCATCCCACTCGTTTCTATCGGCAGACAACATACATGGTAAAGCAAGTATGTATAAGCATCAAAAGTGAGCAAAGATAAGCGCAAATTAAGAACGCAAATTGTAAATCATAACAAAGACAATAAATACCTGACGCAGCTGAACCAATCGTGTTGCACAACTACAGCGTTTTCGGTAAGGTATTTATCATCGGCCAATGATCCTTCACCGCTCATCCTTTCTGCATGGGCCTCCTTTTCGATTCCGCCAAAACTGAGAAAACAAACTTTAAAAAAACAATACAAACGTACAAGCATACAGGAAGTCAACGAAGTGAAATCATTTACTGCTAAAACCACAGACAAAATTTTTTTGCAGATGAACTGGAATGGATTATCTCATTGAGTTTCTAATTACGAGTCCCTGATCAACGGGTTAAAAATAGATAGTTACTTGGTGCTTACAAAAACCCGTCGGAAGGTATCCTACGAGCGGGTGTTAGGTTACATACCGAAACAAAACATCTTGCAGGGAAAACGCTGTATTACCGCATCTGAAGAAAGCAACAATTAAAATGAATTAAACGGAAACAACTGACTCAAAGCTAATCAACCGATCAGCTAATAAAGAAGATGAACAATAACAATGAACACGAGAATGATAAAGAAAATTTCAGCAGTGCACGTATTATCTCCTCACTCGTAAGTAACGCTAACAAACACCTACGTCATTAATGGATGGGGAAAACAGAAAAAAATATGATACAGACCAAGAAATTTGAGACAACCTATCAGCAAAAAAACAGGAAACTATCAACTCCTTCGATTAACTTTGTCACTTTTTTTTTCGAATCGAACCTTTTATTTAGCCGAGAGGTAAGGAATACCTATACGACAATATAAAGATGATATAAAGGCAATAAAAAGATAATGTAAAGAAGATTATTGACCGCCCGATTTGCACATCATTTAATCAAAAGGATCGTTCACTTAAGTGTACATCTTTCTTCGCCACAGGACACATCATAACGCGTCACTGTTCAACTTGAAGACAACAATGTTTTGAGAAAAGCATTCAGTAGTTACGTATCACATCGTTTTTATTCCGCAATTTGTCCGCTATGTTTCATACGTTCATACTTTGCCTCTTCTCAGTCATGATTTGTTTTGGTTACCTTATTTATTCAATCTCTCATTATGTTGGCCGTTTTCCATCGTCATGGAAACAGTGCAAGGTAACAGAAGAAACTTTTACAGCGCTTTAGCAAGCTTGCATTTGCAAAGCTGATCATATCAATCTGAGCATCCTATACGCAATTTCGATTCAAGCATTTCTGCTGATGGTGAAAACATTTGTTTTGTGAATTTGTCATTAATTGTCATTCATTGAATTTGTCAAAAAACATTTGTCATTAATCGAAGTCAAAATGCTATTGTGCAAGATGGCATCTTTCAGTGCCGAAAGAGAGATGAAATGGTTCACATGAATATTGCGATAGTGAAACGTCGTTTTCTAGACGAAACACTTTTTCAGACAAAACTTCCGTCTCCTTCTTCAAATATGTTTTATCACAATGTATGATAGTACATGAATTCAGTGCTCATGACATCGTTTTAAGGTAACGTAGTTGCTCAGCCATACCCAATACAAAGCGCAGAATGCATGCAAGATATTGTTATGCAGTTTTCCTGTTACTATTTTACTCCATTATTTTTTCCTTTCTTTTCTTTCTCATCTCCCCTCAGCACGACAACGCATTTAAACACTAATGCAATCCGTTTAACGTGAGGTGCTGTCTTATTGATGCTGTCTTTATTTCCCTAGTTTTACTTCTTTTGCTATAGCCGAATTCTACATACAGTAATAATGACAGCATCTTTTCGCACCACTATGCAGTAGCTAATGCCTACCTTCAACGTGTGACCTTAGGAAGGAGCTTTCCGTAGCTTTGTAGTTCAACCACCGATCCCTGCCGAATGCGCGCATGTACGTCTATCTCCTAAACGTGCTAATTCGGAGATTCATGTTGATTACATATAATGCCAGAGGGCATTGTGCAGGTGATTTATTTCAGCTTCAATTTCATATACGCAATAATATTGTTTTGTCAACTTTTCATTAGAATTCTACTTCTTGAGTTGTGTATTGAGTTAAAGTAATTTTGGTATGAGGGACATTAGTACACACTCAATGGTAAGTAGAACATATGACATCACCTTTCCAAATGCCAATTTCGTTCTTAGTTCGGCAAATTAAAGAAGGCACGCTCTGACTGATGTTTATTTTGTTATATGCACCACTTTTAAATGGCTTAAACATGGCACCAATGCAAAATTAATAATGAAAAATTCCAAACATGAATGCCGAAGGGGGAAAAGGGGGGAGGGGGAGTAGGGAAGGGGAGAAGGGACGAGCTATAAACGGATGCCAGAAAGTTGATGAACTATTAGAATCGTTAGTTCCGTTTTCGGTTATCTCATCAAATTTTTAGCAATCCTTGAATAGAAAGCCAGATGCCGTATCAACTTGAAGAGGATTTCGACGCGTGGTCTGGGCAGCGAATGACCTCGAGAAGATCTCTCCTCGCTTGAATAGATCTTCAGGTTTACCGTTTTTTTTTTCCATAAGCTTTTGATTTGTCTTTGAGCTTTTCCTTCTTTTGATAATTTAGAAAAAACAGCTTGTCTTCAAGGCCCTCTTGAAAAAAAAATTCTTCACAACTTTGCTCAAGATGACAAGTTGTTTGAAAAGTATTATAAACTGAATTGAAGCTTTCGGAAATAATCAAATATTTTCTTAAATGATTTTGCGCCACATTTCCTCTTGTCGCATTCAACTCTTTGTGAAACATTATGCTAAATGAAGCAATAAACGATGATGCTATTAGCTTGACTGGACGCAATTACCTTTCACAAGTCCATGAGACTTAGTTATGCCAAAAAGTGTAAAATAAGTGCTTTCCAAACAGCAAACCCGGAAGCAAATCTCAAAATGTTTTACTCGATACGGTATCGAATGTTTTCGTGCGAATGCGATCAATTAATATCGGTGGAACTCGCCTTCATCAAATCAACCCCGTCGGTGATTTCGCTTTTCTTGGTAGATTTCATTTCTTTTGTTCGTGTTATTCGCGTGCTCCAGAATTTTTACTAGTATGACAGTTTTAAGTTTCGTGAGCAGATAAACAGATGCACTGAAAAAGCAGTATCGAACTGGAAAAGCATTATTTCGTGACTCTGCCAAGAGGTGAGTAATGACAATGTTGGCGAAGATACTCTCATAGCCAGCCCCTGTAATGAGTCATGACTGTGAGTAGACTTGATTTCATGACTTCGATTATTAAATAAAGTTTAGGCAATTGCCTGATGATTACTCAATGAGCCTATCTGCACCAAAAAGAACACGTTCACGCCTGTTGCTTCAACCAATAAATGCATCCGTATGATTCGAATAGAGTGATAGCTTTGAAATGTAACCGCTTGTTGCGGTATTTAATGAATTAACGAATGAATCTAAAAAGTAGATCACTGTTGTGAATCGACAAAAGAGGCTGTAGTCAAGATTCCCTTAAAAAGAAAAATTAAAAATCATCTTTTAACCATTGGTACAGCAGAAGAAGCAGAATATGAAATCCATTTTCTGGAATGTAAGAGGAATTTCGGAAAAGAATAACATTAAAAAGCCGAAAAAAAGAAGTTAAACAAACCAAAACGATGAGAACATTTTAGAACACCCCATATGTATGCAAGTCAATTTAATGTAGCGCTCAGATGTGAGCGAACAAAAACTGCATCGTCCTCTTGCATACTCTGGTTGTCTTTGTTTCGAGTCAAGTGCAACAATAAAAATGATTAAGGGTATCGAAACAGGAAATAAGAAAGCAAAAAGGACTAACACTTTGTACATGGAGAGAGATCTTCGTGCTGTTCCTCACGAACAGCCCGATATGATGCTGGATTTAATCACTACTCTGGACATTCCTTGGGGAGTATGAAATCCCAGGCCTCATTAATTCGCCATATACAGTAATTCGTCATATACAGCTCAGGGTTCTGTTTTCGTGGTCCGTTAGCACCAAAACAACAAACAACACTCGCTGGTTGCAGCGAATGGGCTTCACTGCGATATGAAAACAAGTTTATTTGCAAATTTACATCCAAATTTACATGTGGAAATTTTCGGGCGCCGCGGTAGATAACTAAGCAAGGACTTTCTAGTTTCAGCATGGTTATTAAACTTAGCAACTCTCGTTTCACAGATTGCCAGTTTCAGACCACCGGACAAGTAAAAATAGATGGGCATGTGAATAAACACGATGTCGACATAATGCGCCCTCTACGAATTAGAATTTACGAAAGAGCGGAAAGCCAAGTGGACATTTTGGGCCACTCGTAAGGCAAAGGCTTTATGTGACGATGATAAACTCTCTGCCGTGACGATATGCTGGATCGGCGGATTCACAAAAGTACATAATCCCGTTAGCATCATGGCAAGGTTTAATGCTCCGGAGATTTGCCATCGCAATACATCTGCATAAATCGGTAACCGTTTGATGCAATTTCATATTAACGATGTAGCGAAGCAATAAGAGGCGGTATGTAATTCTGGAGCATCATTTACTGAAAACGGCAGTCGTTAAGAAAATAACACCTACACATTCCAGATTAGGCTTAATCCGATTCAGCTCGATCGCTAAACAACAACAACAATTGAACTAATTTTAATCTGGAGGGGGGAGGGGGTACAGGTATGGTGTTTTTGATGACTACTGTTTAAAGGAAGCGATGTGCCAACATTACATATAGCTTCGTATTGCTTCGTGGCATAGTTATTACGAAATTGCATCAAACGCTAACCGATTTGGATCAGCGTATTATGTGGGCAATTCTGCACATTAATACAACCAAAGCTAAATTAGCAGGGGACATCATATGCAAATAAAACGCAAAAACGCCTCTTGAAGTGCTGCACATTTTAAGTGAATCACTTAATTGCAGCACTCAGGCAACACCATACTAAATATTGCAGCAATTAATTAAACGAGGTGATAAGGTCGCATTTCAGACTGAATCCGACAATTCACTTCGATTTTATTTTTCGCGCAAAAGGCAAGAATCGACAGCATTTTCTAGAATAATATTTGTGAGTCATTCTAATTAACGGATATGAAATAACGGACTTGAGACGCAGCATACGAACAAATAACCAACTGAAGTTTAGACGGTTCAGTGCCGTTCAATGCGCCCGCAGACATTAGCCACTGCCACTGCATAGTTGTGCAAAAAGATGGTGCCATTATTACTGTACGTAGAATTCGGCTACAGCAAAAGAAGTAAAACTCGGGAAATAAAGACAGCATCAATAAGACAGTACCTCACGTTAAACGGATTGCATTAGTGTTCAAATGCGTTGTCGCGCTGAGGGGAGATCAGGAAGAACAGAAAGGAAAAAATAACGGCGTAAAATAGTCACATGAAAACTGTACAAAAAAATCTTGCATGACATACCATGCATGCATGCTGCGCTTTGTTATGCAGCAAAGTAAAAACGATTTTTTGAGAGAGCATTCTCGAATCTTAACGAATCTGAAAGCGAAGTTTTATTGCAATAGTTTTCATGTGAACTTGGCGAAATGCGCTTTCCTTAAGTTTTTCCACACACAACATCACCACTTTCTTAGCGCAACTAATTTCGCGCAGACATTTTCTTTCCACAAAGCTATAATTGTGCGAAGTTTTTAAGTTGTTGTTGATCGCTATTACGTTGAGCAAATGGCTCATACCTTAGTCACCATAATTATATATAGTGTTCACTGATTGTTTACCCTTTTATATGCTTTTCACCCGCAAACAAAAGCTCTCTAAGTGTGTTTACGCGTGTTTCAGGTCTATCCAGCTCGGTTCAACTGACAACATAGAGCAGTTACTGTAACGCAATTTGTTGAACACATTCTAGAATATAATGCGGCCCCCGCACGCAATTTGGGTACGTTCTTTATGTTTCTGTTGTAAGCCATGGTACATTGAAGATGGCAAGCGGGAAAGGCGGAAAATCAAAAAATTGAGGACTCCTTCATATATCAATTTCAAATTCCGGCTCATTTGATGAAGAGGTCTAAGGTAGCAGTAAGATAGCACTAAATATATGTTTTTGGGGGATAAATTTTGGGAAACGAACTCGAAATTCTAGTACAATTCGGCACTTGCAGTTTTGATCTCATGACCAAACCGTTCGACCAACTAAGTCGGTGCGCGCCAACAGCTTTAGTCAACCGTAAATGCCTTTTTTTTTGTAGCCAAGCAGCCTTCATTTGGTGTTCGGATGTTTGCTAATTTTCTTTTTATTTAGGAGGGTGGAAACCGCATACCGTATCAGTTTTGGCATGTTCATCAACTTCGTCGCTACCCTCTATGTTTAGGTGCTGCCTAAAATGCGGCAACATTTCGCATGCTCCTAAAAAGTTAGGTTGTCGTTCTATAGAGAATATAATAGGACGACATAGTGCAATTACATGAATGAAGTGAAGGAAAAGTAAAACTTCAAGCAGAATAGCTTATTTACATCCCGATAAAAAAAGCTTAAGAAAATAGATCAACAATGGAGATGATAGTGCATTCAATTGTCGCTAAAACGATCAATGGATAAATTCATAAAGTTCAAAGTGTTCTAAACAACGTTTCCTAAAACTCATGCTGTCTTCTTGAGCATCTCCTGAGTTTGTCAAACAAAAGGAAAAAAAAAAGAAGAAATCTTGCTTAATGTTTTCGCTAAACATTTCTGCAATACACTATGTGATGTCGATTTTCAATAGCATTTCAATACGGTCGTTCTTCTTTCTCGTTATGAGCTGTTGTTTTAAATGCGCTCATCATCGACGAATGGTCGATTATCGAATTGATGGTTTAATTACGTTTACTTTTATTAGTAGTCAATTATATATTTCGTGCCAAGCAATAGACACAATTATGTATATTCCATAATTATTTTATGTTTATTTTATGATGTTTAACCGGAATTAACTCGTAAAACGATTGAATTAAAACGCTCCGGTAACCAAACTGTACTGAACATCTGAACATTTATTAAACATAAGAAAAGATTTAAATTTCACGCTTGTTTCGGACAAGTTTCGTAGTAACAGTCGGCCATCTATAGAGGGCCCGACAAACAAAAGTCTAAAATCGGCAACACCATCAACAATGCAGCGTAATATTTTTCTTTTCTCGATCGACTCTAATAATTTACAGCGGATCTCTCGAATTCGAGTTTATTTCAGTTAAATAGAGTAGTAAACCGATTCGTGATATAATTCTGATGATGTCATGTGACGTAAAACAAAAAATCGTAGTTGTTCTGAACTTTCGCTTAAACTGAACAGTTCTTTTGCAGATGAGGATTCATTATACAGCTCAAGCTGCAGCTATCTCTTGTTAGCAAAAGCGAAAAACAAAAAAGGCCAAACACAACAATAATAGCGCATGTTTTGTACGGCGGCCTTTCATTTTAAAAAAAATTGTTTTTATAGTGGCCAGAACATTTGTAGTCGCAGCATTCCTTTTCTTCATATTATTTCTTCTCCTATCGTATACGTCTCTCAGAGATGAATATTGTAAGAGAGTTTGGTAAGTATTGGCCGTGAAATTTTGATCCGTATGGATTTCCCACGGCAGCAAGGAACTTTAACTTTGCCTACTTTTCTGTTACGATATGACGCAAATTAAGCTTTCAGACGCTTCACTTCCATTTTTTTGCTAGTACAGTAATGTTACTCTTTCTTAATAGGCTTCGTGTTCAGTGATGAAATTTTATTCATGCGAGGAAAATGCTTCAGTAAAATTGTACAACGTGTTTATGAGTTTGATAGCGTAGCATATGCAAAAGTGCTATTCCATATGACCGTAAAGTTGATGACTGCAAAAATAAAAAAGCTGTAAAAACTGATTTTTCACTTTTTAAATTTATCATAATTTATCATAATTTATCATTTATCATAAATTTATCATAAAAAATTTATCAATCACGGAATTTTAAATTTTAAATTTTAAATTTTTAAAGTTTAAAAAAACTGATTTCAAAAATTATGGTTTGCGGAACTTATCATGCAATGTCGCGAACCAATCATTGCTTGGCGATGCATTTCGTTTCAAACACCGAAGTTTTTTTGTTCTTTTTGTTTTTCTTGCAGGAATAATAGTACAAAAAAACTTTCTAAGGTTCGTTTTTGAGCAGCTGTTCGCTAAATCTTCGCAGGTTACGGCTGTTGGCACCTAGAATGCCATAACTATTTCTTCATTGGCAGAATTTTTCATAAAAGATTTGCATTTTACGTTGCATCTGTTGAGATTATCTGGATCATACCAATATACGCAATTGCACACTGAGTTATCACAAAGAAGCTCTGTAAGCCTGCAACAACCATATAAAGTAAAACATATGAAGGACGGAAATAGCAAAGAAAAAAGACACAGTTTCTTGAAGAGCCGACCAAGAAGTACGATCATGCCAATCTGATCGGATTCACCCAGACACTATATCCATATTGATCATCGCACCTTGATGTTAAAGTTACAATGGATGTGATTAACTATTTGGAAGCTTATTGTAATGTCTGATGTAGAAGACAATGTTGACTTATTCTTTAGAGCGGTCGACGAACCTTATTCGAAAGGAACATTTTTATTTCAGCTTCCTCATATCAGATCTAAATTTCAATATCATCAACTGCATTTGTACGGATTGTTTGCATCAGTGGCCATCTTAATATCATAGGTTATATGCGTTGAAGCGTTACTAAGCGAAAAACAACTTTGTATTTTTCATGCGCAAAACCGAAAAGTTCCGTTTTTGTTGCAACGTACAAAATTTCCGCATTTGAAATTATTATTTTTTTTGGCCACAATTTCAATCTTTGCAAGCATTAGCAATATCATTGATTTTTGCTATTTAAATCACAAGATGAACTCAGATAGTGACTGAGTGCAAACCAAAGAATTTTAATATTCAAAATTATTGGTTAGTTCCCATAAAATTACCTATTGCTTCTACGTCTTCGCAAATTGCTTCGTATAGGGGCAACTTCTTTTAGCATTTGAAAGCATTTCCACCGAAAATTTTGCACCAACGTTGTTCTTTTTTCGTCCTCGTCATCACATTTAATTTCGTTATTTACGACTTCGCCTTCGTTATTAATTATGATCGTAACTCGTTCATTAAAACTCTGGCAGTTATTAAATTACTTGTTAGGCCCATCACATGGACTTGAAAAGCATTTTGCACTGACGGTAACGCTGCACTAAGATCCCTACTGCCACAGCAACAGCGTTTGAAACTCCGCCATCTTCAACCATAGTCCTATGGGCGTGGTTTTTCAAATCGCGCGATTGACCGCTGTGATAATCCTTGATTTCTTTTCACCGCTTTCAGCCATCTTCAATCAGTGGTTGCTTTTGCTTTGCTTGCGCTATTTTAAAAACGGCGTACAGATATGAGAAAGACGGTCACACTATTACTTCTTTTCTCTGTAGCATATCAGTTTCTCTCTTCGTATTTTCGCGATCATGGACTCTTTTTCGAACAATGCATCTTTCAAATGGATAATATCTGCTGTATTGTGAATTTGAATTCTTTGCACTCAATCATCATCCCTATTATGTAATTATGCAATTCCTTGCGTTATGAATCGTCATCAATAAAGAAGGACTTAGATGGTGCATCGACCGAGTGCTATAATGGTGTTTACAATTTAGCAACTGCTGTTAGACTTTAGGAGCAGCAAATACAGCAGAATGAGTAAGCTGAAAGTTATGCTGAAGGGAGTGTTGAAAGCTATGATACATTAGAACTAATTCTGTTACTGAACTACATTATTGTGCTATTGAACAAATTCTCTTCTGTTTGAATCGTCAGCACAAATATTGTTGGGCTGAGATGGGATTAAGTTCATCGAATATGTTCAGGTTCATACCTTCACATATTGACACGCCCACTGTTTATTCAACTCTACGCTTAGTCCAATAGACACTCTATCGTTTTGAATGCTTCGAATACCTCAAATTTTATGCATTCACCTTTTCACTTGTTTCACATCAAGCGTTTCTTCTCTTATTTCTAGAGATATTTCTACGACGGCAGTTAAAATTCAGTCGTCACCCTTCTGAGAATTTCTAATAACTTCTCAAACTGTGCAATCTCAATATCCCTTCGTCGACTGCAACGCCATTTCCATGAACAATCACATGGTCCTAGACTTTCCACAACCCCAGCGGTCGCTCTTGATCAGCCACCGTGAGGCTAGCTTGTCGAGAAATGGGGACCTTCTGAACGCATAAAGCATCATTTGCAAAAAATCTTTTTGCCGAAGCGCCAACTGCATTCAAAAAATGGTCTGTTCCTCGACGAAAGAGTCTTGTCCGTTTACTGAAAATATGTTTGCCTGTTCTGTTCTATGGTTCCGATTTACCAATCTCCTCGCTAACGCTCTATTTTGAATCGTAGTCGAGATGCTGCGTTTTTCACCTGTCCAACACTGACTGACACCTATATATCGCACTCGCGAATTATGACGCGCCCATGATAACCTCCACTAGTGAAATTTTCTCGAAAAAAAAAAGATCACTCTTCCTCGAATATTTGAAAGACGAATGCCTCTATTTTTTTTGAGCGATACGTTCGAGTTATGGTTACACTGTCCTTCCACGACTGTCAATCAGAGCGAGGTGCCTGACCCCGGCGATGATTTCTATGTCTACAACTTTCAGGGCTTCATTGGATTTGCAGCGATTAACGTGATGAGCTTGTTGGGAACAGTGCTTGTGATAAACACGCATCTTACGTCAGCATTGAGCGTTCTTCCGAACTTATTTGTTATTTACCTCGCATTGACAACTGGCATAAACGAGATACCGGAGTATCGTTTCATCATCATCGTTCAAGCGTTCAACGAAATTCTATACAGTGCAACACTCTCAATTATTGAAATGGTCAGCAATCTATACCATATCGTCTCAACGAACTCCCTATCACCTTTTAAAGTATCTGACAGCACTTCTGATCTCCTATTTCCCCCATCATTCAGTTACTTCCACTAGAAAGGGCGATTTTTGTGAAACGGCGACACTGCTGTTGTTGTAATATTTGAAAACTGGAAAATGTTAAGTTTTCCAATCCGAGTAAGGTCCGAATTTTGTGCTTTTCATCAACAAACACATTCCAAAGATTTCGAACCAATACGGCGATGAAATCAACTGAGGCACCAATGACGGCCATGCAGCTGACACGGGTAAATTCTTCATCAGAACAGTGTTCCACCGATGTGGCGAAGGGAAAGCTGTGTCTGCTATAAGCACAGGCGGAATTATAATGGGTCGATTAACTGGACGCAGCAGAGAGACTTTCGAATACCCAACAAGAAAATCGTCAAGAACTCGTCTTTTCCGTTTTTCTCATAAATTGGTATAAATTGGTATCATATATATAAAAGAACTTATTCGCCATTCCGCCCATTTTGTTTTCATGTTTTAGCATACGACTAGAGCCTAGCATCGTCAACAGTAAACAAATGATATATATATATATATAATGTTTTTTTCGAGTTTTTTGCTTTAATTGTTGTTGTTGCTTTGATTCCGAGTTTACCAGAGAGATAAACTGAGTTTGAAATGGTGGAGGAAATCGCCTGTGCGAAGAAAATGCAAAAGCGGTAGTTGAATTACAGTACTTCCTCGTGTCCAAGAGTTGTCAATGATGCGAGTTAAATGAATCTCCGCTTCCTCCTGTCTCGTCCACCCCCAGTTTGTCCCTTCTTGGTTTCCTAATTCACCTAATTGGAATGCTGAGTCCATGCTAATGTCGCATAAAACCACAGACGTTCATTCGGAGTATATTAGATACCTTCCATGTCAAGCAAGGAAGAACATGCAAGGGTCTGTAACATACCGTCATAGGTAAAAGTCGCTTCACAACTATTGGAAGCTGATAATGTTCAGCTGCATACATTTTTGCTCATGGTTACCGATGTGAACGTTTGCCAATCGAGCCGTCTAGCAGGTGAATGAGTCATTCGATTCTTTTAACGAGCGGTTGGTTTGACGCAGCCAACTGCTGAAAATCGCGCAGTATTCTATTTGTCTTCCCAGCCGTCCTTCATACTTGCTTACCAAATTCGTTACAACTTATTCTTCTGCCGTTGTGCCTGAAATGTTGTTAAGCCTATGAGAAAGACTGTCTTAAATAATCTGCATCAAGTTACACGCGCTTTTGACGCGAGTCAGAATATCAGCGAGCGATTCTTCGAAGTCAATTCAGCATTATTCTGTATATTTTTCCGAATATTGCTAAACATTAAAACGATATAGGAAGCCGCATTTGTCTCCGAAGTCGTCTTCGTGTTTGTCGAAAATTCACGAAAAGTTCCGCTCGAAAATTTGAGAGCCCATAGAATTAGTAATCTTGCTTTTCTTTTCTTATCCTTAGGGAATTCTTTGGTAAACGAATCGACGTTTACCGTCTTTGCATCAACAGCAGTTCTAATTTCAGGGTGTTATACAGTCGCCAAACGGTTACGAAATTCTCGAAATGGGTGCGTTAGCAAAGGTTAATGAATATGCTGGTGTCGCGTTACACACATTTTACAGCTTTTTATATATTTTCAACCTATTCTTAACACCAACTTTGTTTATATACCGCTACGCTGTCATTTGCAGGTACATTGCCTTGTGCTAAAGGCACTTTATTTCATCACAGAATTTGCGTTTATAGACAAGCGAAATATGAAATACAAGAAAAACTGAGACAAAAAAAGAAATTATGTCCATAGTTGGAAGTGGGTTGGCAGAAACGGGAATGCTCGAAAAAGGTGGCAAACGGAACACGAAAATGATATATTAATCACAAAACATCAGAAAAGGAATTTTTCAGAAGCTTCAACTTTCGTTGCATGTCTTTTAGAGTGAAATTCTCCTTCAGTTCATCTTGAAGTTGACCAAAGATATTTCAGTGTAACGAAACACGCTTGTCCCAATCAAGTAGAGAAGTTTTCGCATGAATCGTTGATAGAAACATAAGTGCACCGAACAATTTTAAAAACGTTGAGCATTAGGTGGATTTTTAGTTGCAGTCAATCGTCTCTGCGATTATTTTCCTCTCAACGTTCACAACGACCAAACTCTTTTCTACCGTTTCTTGATACTGCACACGCAAAAGATTAAAGTTATGGGGCTAAGATGTAGTTGCGTTCAAAGCTTGGATGAAATGCCTTCATTCACGTTTTTTCCAATGCAACAATATTTTACACGCCGACCTTTATACCACGCAGCTCATGTCATTCACATCGGAGTTATAATATCTGCATTATACGACCCGAGAAAACTACATTTGCTTATATTGTCATTTCATTCTCTTTCTAATTCAAATGGTTGTTGTCACTGAAAAGACGGAAAAAAGACCGCCCGATATTCTGGAGCTTAGTCTCCAGCGAATTGCAAGTTGCAGGGCGCACCTGGGAGCTGATATCGGCGACTCATGCATCCAACTAACCACTTTCACAAGATGCTTTCCAATAACAAAACTTCATTTTAATTCGAGCCAACCACCACAACAATTTTTGATAATGAAATCCCTTTGTTATGAACCTCTGGAAAATCGTCCACCATTAAGAAGGCATCACATCCCAGCTTTCACTGAGTCAGTGCGAAGAGTTGAGAATAAATCTGCTTAATTTTCTGATTCTGGATTCACTGGTTTCCGAGTTGAAACATTTGAACAATCAGATATGTACTCGGGATCTCGATTCGTCTCATGAACTGGTCAAAAAAGTCGTGATGTTTTTAGCAGAACAAATGACTGATATGACAGCTAAAAGTTAGGCCTTCTAATGGAAGCAGTATGCACTTTTAGCCACTATCGTTTGCGTCAACTATTCAGACCAGCCGGCGTCGTCCTTCTGGCAGCTATTTCAATACCGCTATCTGCTTGTGCGGCCATTTCAACCGCCGTTATATCTTCTGTGAGTCGTAATAAAACAACTGATGCTCTATTTGGCTCGGACAATATCCTGATAATTACTGTGCCCAAAAGTGTTTATGATCATGTGAGTTGTCCTTTATATCAGTGTATATCTGAATGCATGGAACTTTCTCTACTTTTCAGTCGGAACCTCCATAAAGAGAATCGCTCGCGTTGGTGACAGGCCGTTCTCTAAACCGCACTATTCCTGTTTCGAAAGTCCACAGCCTAGCACATTTAACTGCAATATGACAGTAACCGGATACAATGTGGTCCAAAAGGTCCTTCGCGTCATTCTTCCATTCTTTCGACTACAGCAGAATTGAAGAACAGTGGGTTTAGCTGCTCGCCGGCCCAAACGGACCGGCTAAGTTGATCTACAATCCCAGGTATGCACAGTTCTGCTGACCTGAAGACTGAGCTGGTGCAGTCGAAACAAATGAAACAGAACGCAGCACAGTTTCGGCAGATCGGCCTGTTCGGCAGATAAGCGTTTGCACAAGATGCTGATTTGCTCGATGGGCAACGAATAGTTCATAGAACTGTTTGGTTATCGCGCACATAAACAGAGCGAGTCTTGGGGCCTTCTGAATGGAGTTTTTTGGAATAGCAGCCCACCGTATCACGTAAAATTTTCGAAGCAGTTATTTCGAGTATGGGAGGCGGCTCTACATGAAGAAAACCGAGCATTCCTCCATTTGTGTTGCTTGTAGCAGGCTTGTTTTAAGAATGCGACGTCTTCTGCGCCTATCAATTATAAGATGTTTGCATCGGGTTTATCTGCAATTCTTCTGACAGTTCTCGTCTTTGGTGGATATGCTATAGTTTTTATCACATCGAAGCGTATTTTCGCTCAATTGAACGCTGCACGAATTGTTCAGAAGACACGACGATTGCAGAAACAACTTGCAATTGTTATGATACTTCAGGTAAACTGACACTTAGCAATTCCTTAGCTCCCACCTACACGTATCGATTCATTTAAATCTAGTATATATTTCTCGGGAGATGAAGGAGGGAACGAAACAGAGAGGAAGGGCGACTTTTGTCATATGAGATTATCGAACCCAATAGCAGTCGAACGTGGCACAAGGTGAGCATTGACAGACGACTTCATTCTGTTCCCTTTCAATACTTATATTCTGTTCTACTCCATAGTTAATAATGTATTTTAGCGTTTTGATATCGTTTACTTAATGAGTTTATGATATGTCTCCCTACATGAACGTTGAAAGTATCGAAACGTTATGAAAAGCTCTTCTTATTATTCATTTTGGTCGCCACATTAACGTGGTGCACAAGGTCGTGCACTGTATGCATGAAAGTTGTGTTGGACGGCCGTTCGCTTCGCAAGTAATACAGTCAGGAACAGTACCTTGCAGAACCAGCAGTTGTATGTAGATAGCGAAAGACGACTTCTTTTCAGGCTTTGCTACCTCTGATCTTTATTATTCTCCCGCTCGCCATCATACTGGTGTTAATTCATGCACAAGTAACGATTGGACCTTACGCATCGTTCTCGTCGATCGCTTTCAATTGGCAGCCATGCGCACAACCCTACATAACTCTGTACTTCCTTTCACCATTTCGCAGAAGAGTCAAGGCAATGCTATACTTCGGTCGCACAGATAAAAATTCGAAAGGAACTAATACGTACTGACAGCTGCAAACATGTGCCCCCCGAGCCCCAGGATGATGGTGTGGAGGGGGGGGGGGGGGGGGAAAAAAAAAAGAAGGGAGCCAGGTGCGGCAGCAGACTAATAAAATTAGTTGCAGTCTTCATGCGCAGTCTTTGTTGCGCAGTGGGTAATCGTTTGCTGCGCGGTTATGGTTTAAAATTTGACTGATCTTTGCAGTTTAATTTGAAAATGCACTACGTAGTTTCTGCGCCCTTCGCTTGGAATAAACAATCTCATAACGAAATCACAGTGTTTTATTTTCGGCAACGAGCGGCAAGGCTGGCTGGCCACACCTTATGTCGAACCTACCTGTGTAGTCTACAGTTCAGGAACGAAGTATTAGCAATGATTTAGAAATTTGAAGACAGGAAATGGCTCTTTCCTACTCGAACTGTCAGAAGCAGAGATTGTCATTTTCAGGCTATTTAAAAACAGAAGTCACCGACTGGTCTTGATTATTATCCTACTTGCCTGCTCTTCTAACTATTAAAAGATTACTCGTTACCATTTGAAGCTGCTACAGATGCTAAGTCGTCGACACTCACAATTGCTGGAGAAATTCCGCTGATCGATGCTCTGAGTGGAGATCAAAACCTTGGCTGATGCAAGTGTTGATATGAATTCATTCGGTTCCAGCAGTCCCACAGTGTCAGTTGACAGATGTCCACAGCGCTGAATATTATTTGCCTGTTTAACGCATCGTTTAAACAAAACGTATGCTACCTTCTGCTCTCTTCTCATCTTCCGCTTCTTAAGCATGTGGTATTTGTTTCACCTCGATAGTCACATAATTTTCTTCGTTTTTGGTTGGTTGCACGTGTAAATTTGCAAAACAAATTAACAACATAAGCAGTGATGCCATCATAGTAGAAAGTGCGATATTTTTCGTACTGTACTTGTACTTCTACCAGGTATAGTATGGTATTGTACCAAATTTAAAATCGCAAGTGCAGTTTAAGGAAAAGTACAGTGTGATTTTCTGAGATGTGGTAAAAGTAGGGTATCGTGCCGATTTTTGGGAAAAAAGTGCAAGTGCATCGTGCCATTTCTTGACTGTACTTGTACTTAAAACCTACTTCACTCGCGGAAGATGCAGATTAGCGTTACCGCACTCCCACAGTTTTAAATTTCACCGCTGCTCCCCGACGCGTCTCGACAATTGACTGATGGAGACGAATTATTCATTTGGGAAATTCGAACTTTTCTAGTTCAGATATGCGGGAAGTGGAAGGATCTTTTGGAGCTTCGGTTTTGACATTTGGAGCGGAAAGCGTATCAAAGATTCGTTCATTGCAGCAACGACCCACTACGTAGGAGACGAATCTCTCAAAAATGCGTTTTTGGGTTTGAAGAGACTAAACGGACGTCATGATGCGCAGACGATTAGACGAGGCCACCTTAAAATCCTGAACAGCGTTGGCATCAACGAATCCTGAATATACAGGATGGTAACTGGCTCAGGCGCAAACATATCGTGCGTTTTTAAAAATGAGTACGAGGTGCTGCTGCACGGTGAAATAGGTGAGAGAGACATTCGACAAAGTTCATCTCTCCCTTCCACGCGCATCATTTCCCATGCTACTGGGTTCTGTGTCGTGCAACGTTTCAGTTAGAAGCCTGCTAATGATAACAGATGAGAGTAACAGCTATAGAAGTGCTTCCTCATGCATGAACGACACAACATTTGCCAAATAAAAGATCAAGGATGGAAAGTGCTCAACTTTCAATGAGCCTTTTTTGAACAGTTGGCATTTCTTCTTGTTATTCTGGTCGTGCAACGTTTCAGTTAGAAGCCTGCTAATGATAGCAGATGAGAGTAACAGCTATAGAAGTGCTTCCTCATGCATGAACGACACAACATTTGCCAAATAAAAGATCAAGGATGGAAAGTGCTCAACTTTCAATGAGCCTTTTTTGAACAGTTGGCATTTCTTCTTGTTCCGAAGCGGAACTTTTCCAGCAACTGTCTTGTAAAATTCATGTGATGGATCTCAGCCGAAACGATGACTATCGAGTTCTGTGCCCCACTAATACTGTTGCCAGTCTTTTTCCTTCTGTTATTTTCATAACGGACCGATCTTTTGAGCAGCTGAAAATTGCTTCACTTACATCGTCCGTTAGTTGCAACATTCTCAATGAGCTCAGTTCCTCAAAGAACGCAATACATTGGCCGATGGAAACCGCACTTTCGGAAGACTCTGCAATTCAATAGTATTTTGTTCAGTTATGAAATTTGTAGATTTACACAAAAAAATTCTTGTAAAATCAACCTGATGTGTGCAGCAAAAGTCTTTCACATACCATCATTCATGGTTTTCATAAACGTATTCAATGAACAATGTCACTGCAATCGAAAACTTCCGAAACAACATAGGCGATGCTCGTTATGCCCGATTGCTTCCTCTATCCAGATCGGAGAAGCAAAATATATGAAATAGAGCATAAACGAAAAATTTAAACCATTTTGAAATCTAGACGTGTCTGTCTCGTTACACCCTGCTCATTGTTCCTGGTTTCAACGCTGCACTTGCTTTTTTATGAGCAAAGCATGCGGCTAGTTTCACAAAAGTAAAACCTAAAAGAGATGGAGAGAGCAGATTTTACGCGAATAAAAAAATGGAACTAGAGCATGGAATGTTATTCAAATCAATTCAAAAGGAAAGTCTCTGCATAAAATCAGTGCGACTTTTATGTGCAAGAGTCACTAGAAGACCGTGGCAAAATTAGTGGCGATTTTTTTTTGATTTCTGAAACGGCTTCAACTCATATCCATCACAACTCTCCTGTAGAATCATCATAATACCTAATTAAGTTTCTTGCATTGCTTAGTGCTTGAGAGTAAGTAATTCCATTGTATATGCAAATTTCATTTTCTCACTCATTATAGTCATCTTGACAGTATACGTTTGATTCACTTCCGCTACATCGACCAACTCATTCTCGTCAGCGATCGACAAGCGAACATCCGCGAAGTTCGTATGGCTGAAAACTTTCTACGCATGTTAAGATTTCTACTGCTTTCAAACTTATGGTTGACATTTTAAACGGCCTTAAGCTGAGCATCGAGACCGGTGAAGATTACTCTTTTAGGGTAATGGATGAAGCTCCCAACAGCTGCACCAACGTAGCGGAAGGTTCGAAGCACCAGACAACGAACAATTATTTTTTAAATTTCAAGTTGGTCTGCATCTGCATCAACAAGTTTTGATTTGCACTCATTCAGAGCAACCAAATCAACACCTTGTGATCGTCGTTGTTGGTCATCTTGCACACAAAAATTCGTATTCACTGAAGTTTCTTTTAGAAGTGGCTACTTAAGTTTCACCTCACAAAGCTGCCAGCAATCGACATACACTTCAGTATTCCGAAATACTGGCTCTAGGTCCCATTAGTCGGCTTATATGTGCCCTTGGCATGCGCAGAATAGCTGCATAACAGTAATTACACTACACCACAACAATGACTGGGGCTGAATCCCGTCCCCCACCCCCTCCCGCGCCTTCCTTTCCTCCGCTTGCTTTAGTCTTCTTAAGCAGCATTGCAACTCCATTGCAAAATATTGTTGAATTCATATGAATACAGCCCTCTGGGGTGGTTTGCCACCGCTGGGGTTCATCGATGAACGCTTCAAAGCACTTCATAGGATCATAACAGGAATGTGCAAACACTGCGCGACGTCACCGTGACTTCTCGTTAAAAAAATCCAAAATGCAAAAGAATTTACAGTTCACTGGTCCGAAGAGGATGCTGAAGGGGACTGCTAAGCGGGCATCGGATAAGCAAAGAAGAGTCTCGATCGGTTTCAATACAAGGTTGTGTGCGTATGTCGACCAGCGTCATGAATGCTCCATCACTCTGCAGTGTTGCAGCTTTTAAAGAGGAAAATTTGACTGCTTTCTGGTTAGATATATGCTTGCAAACGCACTATGAACAACGTCGGCTTTACGAAAGCTCTTGAGCACAATCGCAACGTTTATCGACAGTCTTACATAATTTTTGATGAGAGAACTGAGCGCCTACGTCCTTTAACTGGAATGCAAAACACGCTCTACAAACAGCGACTTTTACGGTTTTCACTTCTGAGTTATTCGTATTTAGTATAGCCTCTCTGAGAGAACAGTAAAGGCACAAGACGCTTGAGTATTTGAGAGAGTATTTAATTCATTCAACTTGAAAATTCTTCCATATTTCTTCTATCCAACCCTGTATGCAGCACTCCTCGTCCTAGCATCCTTATTGTTTGCATCACACAGATGTCTTTTTCTCGTAAGTTACAATTGAGTTGCGAAAATTTAGCCCATTTTCTCTGTTGATTGATATGCATAACTGATATATACGTGCCTTGGAACAATTGCATGCATTTACTTGTCGCTGCGTTATTTATGCTCACTACGTCGAGTGGTTTTCTTTTTCTCATGTAAACTAAATCATCAAATCTAATTCAGTTCTACTTTAAAAACAGCTAATTAAATCCTAACCACAAATATTTATTACGCAAATATCTTGTTATGCGTCTTTGATATTTCCAATAACGTCATTAAAAGGTCGAGTTACCTGCAATATTGCAACAATATTTTTGACAACGAATAATTCAGTTTCTTTCTCTCTTGGTCGCAAATAATGTTATTTTCTGAGCGGAAAAAGAACCAGAAAACACATAATCTGCATAAACTTAAGAAATGCTTTGTTTCTAGAGCAAAACCGCTGTTGGCGATTTTTTGCATCACATGCTGAAGTCCAAAAAGAAACTGTTCTCAAGATATATTCTCAAGATACATCACTATCCTCTTACAACCACCATGCTACGAGTTGTACTTAGTCGTTGCGAAATGAGCATGTAGGTTTAAGTTGATTGTACTGTACTCTTAAAGAATACATCTTTTTGCGAATTTGAGAAAGATGAAAACCAAAGACGGTTTCCCTACCAGGCTCTTCGACAGGCGAGTAAGTATTTTCTTTTATGCATTCTTTCCGTATCGGAAATTCCAGCTACCCATAACGGGAGCAACACTACGCGGAGAGTGTAACACTGTGAGCTCCACACTCAACATTGTTACGAGCGTAATTGGGACAATACGTTTGCCCAATCAAGTAAACGAAGATTTTTTTTGACTGCATAAGCGATTAACTTGGTCATTTGGCTGTTGCAATAGCCACTGAAATCTCTCACTAATGATAAAATTGTGAAAACTTCCTGCGCATTCAGATGAAGCATGTCAGAGTAACATGTGGGAAACCTTCGAAAGGAAGTCTCGAAGCTTTCATTGTTCCTCGATCAAAAATGGCGACATATTTGAGAGAAAAGGCTTCGTTAGATAAACCACTTACTAGTTTATCCACGTACGGAAGGATGTGCTCTAAGTGACACAATGATATTTTGTTAGAAGGAGAGGTTATAAGGTAAAGGGGGCTTATCTAGATGGCGGCGAGAGTCCTCAGTTTTCGCGTCTTTTAAAACGAGCCCATTTTCGTCGGTAGGTATATAGTGAGGAGGGACTTGCCTCAAAGTTTTCACAACATTTTCTAATGACGAATAAAATTGGTTGGAAGTCATGGTCAACTAACCTCAACGATACCACACTGGGAACGCCTGTCATTGTCGAGCGACATAACAAGCGCTACGAAAGGTTGCCCGTCGCCTTTTGCCGAACATTTATTTCGGTGACGACTTACAATTGTGCCATAGAATCCGTCAGGTGATGAAACGATCACATCCATGCTGTACATATAGCAATGAAGCGACACTGAAATTTGCCAGCAGACGAATCCGTGAAGTGATAAAAGCTTTAAGTGAAAACAGCTTCCTTCACTATGAAAATATATGCTCTCGCGATAAGGATATTGCAAAGAGTGCAGCTGGTAGCAGGATAGTTCATGGCGTCCATTTTATGCATGAATCTATGCTAGGGTTTTTCATGACAACAAGGGTGCATCTCAGGTGGCGAAATTAAGGACACAACCGAGGTTAAGATTTATTTATGAGCAGCTGCAAGGCATTTTAACGAAGCTGATGTTAGCATACGCTATATGCATTTTAAAAACTCATCGAAAAGCAATCCTCATCAGAAATCTTTGGTATAGGCTTCACTCAAAACAACAATCGACAATCCAGGAAGCCTGCTCGGCAATAAAAACAAGCTCTGTTAAGTCGAAAACGAGAAGTAAAAGGGCAGATGCCAACATCTTCAGAAGATATTCGTTACGACATATAAAGATAAACTGGGCTTCAATAGTTAGGTTCCTGTTCCTTTTGCAGACGACTGCATTCGAAGGAACTGCTCCTATGGATACTCTGCACAACAAATTCCACGAAGGATCTGCATTCCAGGGAACTTCCCAAAAGGCTCCGTTTGGGATTCCGCTGTTAGTCGAAGAAGACCACGGTTTACCTGTGAAACCAAAAATATCATTGTTCCACTGTAGGGCCAGCAAGATGGCAGAGCGCATTAAATTCATAACAATAGGGCAGTTTCGCGTTTGGAGGATCGAACTCCGTGGACAGTAATAAAGGAGGGCGTGAAAGAAAACTGGATCACAGCAATTATCGCTATATTTATTCACAATGACATTCGCCGCATAACCACTATTGTTGAGATGCCACAGATGACCTATGAAAGCACTAATTAGAACACCTCTTTCCGCTCGCCCTCGTGGAGAGAGCGGATGAAATTTTTGATTCTCACCTTCTTCTCCCTCCCTCCCCAACGTAGCTCACCCGCTTCCCCTTCCCATCCCCCCCCCTCCCCCCACTTCAACACTCGCTCCTCCACCAGTGAGGACCTGCACATATACAAATGCTTCGTACGTCTTAGCAGTAATTTCTGATCTTTTCCAAAAACGTAGGCTATCGGCGAATCAAACGACCCGGAGATGAGAAAATTTTGAGTTTGGCACATGTGTAGACAAACAGTGTGAAAGTAGACCTTGACGGCTGTCTCATAGAATGTCACGCGTCAACTCCGTTGCCTCGGCGAGAGTTCGAGCTCTTGCAAGCTACCAGAAGTGCGCAAAATCGGCATGTGCATTGCTCATCCAGCCGACTGCGAAACGCAGTCGATTAAAAAATCGCAACTGAATCGAGAAACCTATTCTAAAGAACATTGTCCGTAGAAATGGTGAATATCTTTCGAGATCAACGTCACAAAAACTACCATAGTTTCCGTTTTGAAAACGTATGATAAAAGTACATTATCCCAACAATTTTTTGGAAGAAAGCATCAGCGTATCATACCATCTTTTCGTTGCACTTTTTCAATTTCAAATTTGAGCCCTACGTCCCGACGCGTCTCTACCATTCGCTGTTCAAAAGGATTAAGTATTTGTTTGAAAATACCGTGGCTGAATTCGCCGTTTTACACAATCAGTGATGTCAGCAGATGTGTGACATCATCCCAAGTTTGCAAATACTTTTGAACAAGTGTTCCGCTTATGTTTAGGCTGAATGCTTAACTCGCATTCCGCCCTCCTCAACACCACCAGCAAATGGATTCTGCTTCGGACGGTCGCCTTCAATGGTGAATATTGAGAAAATCAGACGTCCATAATTCCAGACGTATGAAGACGAAATGTGGCCAATCACGTTTACGCTCGGTTTTTGTTTCTTGACCATATTTTCCTTTTCTTTCAGCGGCTTAAGGCTGTTGACATCCCAGATTTTCAAATCGAGCGATCCTCAAGCTGCACAGCAACAGGGCAAAATCGCATCCTATCGCACTCGGCATGGCAATTTTATGCAGTGACCGTAGGCGATTACACATGTCGTGATGGGCCAGAGCTAATGGGTGAGAACACGACGAATGGTGTAAAACTTGTGAAAGTGCGACATGTGTCGCTGACGAGTGTCCTCAGTCGTCCAAACGCCTGATAAAGCGAACCGTGCCGCTAAATTTTCCTTTTCTTTCAGCGGCTTAAGGCTGTTGACATCCCAGATTTTCAAATCGAGCGATCCTCAAGCTGCACAGCAACAGGGCAAAATCGCATCCTATCGCACTCGGCATGGCAATTTTATGCAGTGACCGTAGGCGATTACACATGTCGTGATGGGCCAGAGCTAATGGGTGAGAACACGACGAATGGTGTAAAACTTGTGAAAGTGCGACATGTGTCGCTGACGAGTGTCCTCAGTCGTCCAAACGCCTGATAAAGCGAACCGTGCCGCTAAATTTTCCTTTTCTTTCAGCGGCTTAAGGCTGTTGACATCCCAGATTTTCAAATCGAGCGATCCTCAAGCTGCACAGCAACAGGGCAAAATCGCATCCTATCGCACTCGGCATGGCAATTTTATGCAGTGACCGTAGGCGATTACACATGTCGTGATGGGCCAGAGCTAATGGGTGAGAACACGACGAATGGTGTAAAACTTGTGAAAGTGCGACATGTGTCGCTGACGAGTGTCCTCAGTCGTCCAAACGCCTGATAAAGCGAACCGTGCCGCTAAAAAAGTTTTACGAGTTGTGGAGGAGGAAGTCGAATAAGGTAGTTCAGGATAACGCAGAAAAAAAGCTGCATAAAGCTCCTCTAATAGCTGCTAGCGCTACCGAATTTGTCTTCAACCTTCTTCCTCCGCCATGGGTTTCGTAAGTGTCGGGTGCGGTGAATTCGCAATTCGTTCCTCAAAATTCTCGAGGAGGCCTTTATACTTCTCCTCGATCTCTTTCAATGGCTGCACTAAATGTGGGGCTATTGAAAGAGACCAAGCAGAAGATTGTAGCAGACCTGAAAACATCGATTAGGGTATTCGTCACTGTTGGCATTTAAAGGAGGAGCTGCGTCGGAGATTCGTTTACTGCGAGCGAAATTGATATGTGGAAAAATGGAGTTCTCAAAAATGCATTCCTGAGTTTGAAGTTATTAAACGACATCAGATGCACAGATTATCAAAATAGACTGTCTGAAAGTCATGATCAGCACAGGCATGGACCAATGGTCGGCATAGAAAGTCGTAACTGATCCAGTTATTTGAAACTGCACGCTCGGAAAAGTGAAAATGACATTCGAGATGCTGCACGCTCGGAAAGAAGCGAGGCTGCGAAGAGCCATCTGCAATCATTAGCCGAATTGACGAAAACGACGGCGAATCTACAGCTTATGTGATGACGGTTTTTTGATTTTTTGAAGATGTTTCGGATGCGGAATAGATTTCAAAGGAATCTGCTAATCCAGTCAGGTCCAAACTGATGGTTGGGAACAAATGTGGAAGTTCGTAAGAGATTTTGGAAAAGACTGAGTTGCATAGCTCATGTACTCAAACTGGCGGTGGCAAATGAATTGATGGTGTCCGGATACTTTATAGAAATCCGTGCGCTAGACAGGGTCATACGGGAGTTCGGGAAAACACAGACAACGGCGGAATATCTTTATGCCAAGCCCGGTAGGAATTTGATGATGTGAGGTCGTACTGGTTGGAAATGTGCTTGCAACGATATGGAGAGCTACATCCGCGTCAAGAGTGACATTGCCGGGGTATTCTTTCTGGTTGCAAGCTTGAAAAAAAGGAAAAGTGGAGGTTTCCTCCACGAAGCTAAGTTTGGAAGAGGTTATTTTCAAAAATAAACGAAGAATTAGAGATTTCCTTCGTGGAAACTTTTTTTGCTATGCTTGAAAGAGCTGCTTTTCGAACTCTCGGAGCTAATAAATCGGGCAATTATAGTATTAATCCTCATTTCCATGTTTTCTTGTACTGCGAAACGAACATCGCAATTTTAACAGTAGTTTCTATTGAACCGCCACCACTTTTTGCGCTGGACTCAAAGTGCGTACACTTGCGAGCCAAGATGAGAGAATCTTTCATTTTGTATCAAGGTTCTTTAGGTCATAGTTGTAGCACTACTAGAAACGGCATATATTATATTATTGTTACAGTTGAAAACCATTGCCTTTCCGAGAGCGAGTTCGTTGTGATTTCACTGCAGCAGAGGCAGCTATTTGTAAAACTCTATAAAAGCTATTTCAAAGCACATATGGAACTGTCAACAAACTTTCAAAAAATTCGTGGTACCGTGAAGAACAGGGCTTGGCGAAGGATCGAACCTAAGAAATGGAAATCACACTTGATAGCCGAACTCGACAGGGCCTCCAATGAGCGTAAGGCAAGTTCATTCATGACCTAGGAGCCGCTGTTGCCAAGTAAATCTTGGGGAAAAAGGGCCTTTCATGTAGAGCGAGCGTCAAATCCGGCGGTCTCGGAGAGCCTAGAGTCGCGACCATCCGCTGTCGAAGTAGGCGTTCTAACTGCCTCTCCAAGAAACCACGGTTACTCTGTGCAGCTAATGAAAACGCACTCTATGATCTGTACAGAACATATGTTTACATACCTTCAAAAATTTGTTGGTGAGATTTGTCAAAATCTTCATACGATCTTCCTTTTGATAACCTTTGAAGTCTGTTATTCCGATAGAAACAAATTCAAATCGGACATGCGATATCCTTTGATCATGGCCACGAGCGGGCTGGCGACCTCATCTGTATAAGGCAGCCTTGACAACCGCTACACCACGACACCACTTCGGTTTACAGGAAAACTTTCTCTAAAGTCGTGGAGATTACTCGTGCTAAAATACAGTTATTATCAGTTCAAATGTTTTACACTTGGACGTTCACTCTCCTTTTGTCTCCGTCGTTGTCGGAGCGGTGGTCTCCTGCGAGTGAAGGAGATGCTCGTTTTGCAAACGACTGCATTCGGGGCAGCTGTTTTTTTTTCTGTTTTTTTTCTTCTTTTTCCTCTTTTTCTTCCGCTCCTGCACGCGCAGAGATTGGGAGAAATTTGTGATTTCGTCGGTGTTTTTTCTCACACGTGGACATTCTCGACAACAGTATTATCCTTCAGACAACAGTTTTCCCGCAATTATGTGGCAAAAGTACTCTTTAGCGTCTGCTCCAGGGAAGCTCCGTGTAAATTTTTTAAAGACAATGCTGTCATTGATTCACCTGCCACACTTACTTCATCACTTTACAGTCCGAGTAGATATGCGTTTCAGGGTCATCTTCTGCGTTTTTCCAGATCAGACCTATATGCTTACACCCTAACAATGGGGACGTCTGTGGCGAGATAGGAGCTCGCTGGAAACGTACCGCATAATCTGAAACTTTCAGGACACAAGAATAGCAGTGACAAAGAAAATCCCTTGAAGGGGAACCGAAACATATGAACGTTTTGATCTGATGCGAACAGCCCCCACCCACATCGATCATCACACCTTCATATTAAAATTGTGATTTCTCTAAGGAAATGTTCGGAAATGAAGGCTATTGTCAGAAGATCATTAATACATTGTTTACGACAGTTGATGAAGCTTATCCGAACGACACAATAGCTTCATTGTTCATGAGATTCTTCGAAATGACCATGTTAATATCATACGTTGTGCGCGTTGGAGCTTTAGCGCAAGAATATTTGTGTACTTTTGGTGCGCACAATTGATAAGCCTCTTTTGTTCCGGCACAAAGCACCCATACTTTTCCCACTTATTGATTGCGTTTAAGAATTTTTTTTCAAGACAGAATTTCAATCTTAGACGGCGTTAGCACCGTCACTAGTTACTGCCATTTAAATGTTGAGCTGCGCTCAGACAGGAGCCGAGGGGAGACAAAAGATCCTAGTCATCTGCCTTTGCTCACCTAGAATTTAATTACAGTAATTTATTCACCTTTAAATCATTGAAGGTTTCTATGCATCCACAAACTAATGATTATAAGAAAATCCGTTTGGTACTTTCTATTCATTTTCTGCCCTCTTCATTTCTTCTAACTTCGCCGCTGCTAACAGTAAATATACCAACATATACCTTACCTTGAACACCTTGAACACCCGTGGTTTCATCGATTGTTCATTTGCACGATTTGTCCCAGGTATGGATCATTATCCAGAGATCAGAAATGTCCCATCTTTCATCTCTTCCACGAGCTCGATGTTCGCATTACCGAGTTTCATGGTAAGCTGAGGACAAAATGTATTCTTCGTACACTTCGTCAAGGTCGTGAATGCTCAGCCCAATTTTCTTGGCTTTATTGTTGAGCTCATTTAGTAACATCTGCAACTTTTCTGGTTGTCTTGGTATTGCAGAAGATATGCTCGAGCTTGGTGAAGGCTATTCGCGCCGCTCTTCTCCTCCTGCTCAGCTCCAGACCCAAATCGTTGTTCATTTGCACGATTTGTCCCAGGTATGGATCATTATCCAGAGATCAGAAATGTCCCATCTTTCATCTCTTCCACGAGCTCGATGTTCGCATTACCGAGTTTCATGGTAAGCTGAGGACAAAATGTATTCTTCGTACACTTCGTCAAGGTCGTGAATGCTCAGCCCAATTTTCTTGGCTTTATTGTTGAGCTCATTTAGTAACATCTGCAACTTTTCTGGATCGTCTGCAACGACTACTACATCATCCGCCAAGAAGAGCATTTGAAGTACTTCACCGTCAACACTGAAGCCGCCCGCAGTCTCCATTTTTCTCAGAACGCCTTCGAGGGCTGATGAAAAGACTATCGGGGAGTAGATATCTCCTTGTTTTACATCTCTTCCGATTTTTTACTTATCGGTGCTTCGAATAGCGTGATCTCTGTGTTGGATTCGGATAGCGACTCCTCGCTAATACGAAAGTACATGGGATCCACTCCCTGACCGGAGAGACCTTGAAGTACTGCGTTCTGTCCTAACGAGTCAAAGGCTTTCTTGAAGTCTACGAAGAGTAGGCAGAGCTGCACCTTGTACTCTCTGCATCTCACTATTAGCTGTGTTAGGGCGAAAATGTGATCGGTTGTAGAAAACCGCTTTCGGAAACCTGCCTGCTCGCGTCTTGTGTTTTCATCGAGGATTGATTCAATCCTGTTATAGATTACTCTCATGGAAGCTTTGTAGACATATCGGATAGCAGACATATCGGAAAATAGTTGCGAGTGTCCTCATGGTTTTCTTTTTTGGGTACTAGCACTGTTCGCGATCGTTTCCATTCTGCCGGAATTTTTCCCAGTTTTAAGTGCCACGGAAACCTAGCGCTTAACGCTTTTGTAAGTATTTCACCGCCGGCTCGGATTTTCGATCAATTCCTGCGGCTCTCTGTTGCTTCATGGCACGTATCGCTTTTTCGACTTCGCTAGGTGTTACTTCAGGGACGGACGGCGGCATAGTTAGATCTGGGCTTTTACTCGAATAATCGACGAAAACAGCTTTTCGTAGAATGTTTTGCATATTTCTTCCATCTGGTTTCGATCAGTTGTTCTTTCTCTTGCTCCGTCGACGAATGCCGTAGGGACTTCCTGATGAAGTTGTACCTCTGTCCAAGCTTTCTTCAAAATGGTCTTCTCTTCTGCTGCTTTCCGTAGTTTCTCTTGCCTGTAAGTGTCATAATCTCCTATCATCTTCCTTCGTAATAGCTTGCACAGAAGTCTATATTCTAATCCCGTATTACCCTTTGCAGCCATTTGTCTCCATTTACAAAGAAGGTTGATCGTGGCAGTGCAAAGACGATTCCGGAGTTGTTTTACGACGTTGACAGCGGCAGCAGCTTTACATTTCTCAAGTTTCTTGAGGAGGCAACCATACTCCGTGTTCATATCGCTATCAGAAATGTCCCATCTCTCATCTCTAACTGCCTGGAAGAAGGGGTCGGCGGTAAACTGCTTGGGCCTTTCCTGATAAAGTGCTTTTCTTCGAATTTTTTCTTCTGCCCGGAAATCGATTGCAACTTTCACTCTTAAGAGACGGTGATCTGAGTGAACGGATACGGCCGATTCCGATATTACGGCCACGTCCGTCACCAGTCTTCGTTTGTCTGTTAGAACGTAGTCGATTTCATTTCTCGTTGCATCGTTCGGAGAGCGCCACGTCCAGCGCCTCCCGAGCCTTTTAGTAAAGAAAGAATTCATAACATAGAGCTTGGCATATTCAGCGAAATCAGCAAGTCTTCTGCCCCCATTTTACTGCTCCGATCGCTCCCTTACTCCCAGCTTTGCATTGAAATCGCCGACGATATTGGTGAAGGTCGATTTTGTTCCAACGATTTCCTCCATTCCATCATAAAACCTTTCAACTTCCTCGTCGTCTGATGCAGATGTGGGAGCGTAGACTGCGATTATTTTCAGTGTGGTCTTCTTGGCTATATTCATAACGAACACGTGGAGACGTGAATAAATGATCTCACACGATGCTATTTTGCTCGTTATTTGAGGCCGCACGATAAATCCAACGCCCCCACTCCTACTTCAGAAGCTCCCAGCATTACTTGCTTGCCATCTTTCCATTTTGCGTTCAGTTCTATCTTCCTTCTGGTTTCGTTTATTGCCAGGATGTCGATACGGACTTTTTGAGTTCTTCCGTAGCAGATCAACCGAGTGGTCGCTGCTGACTGTCCGAACGTTGAGGGTACCCAAGAATATATTGTATTCGGACGGTCTCAGTACTGCGAGATTCCTAGCACCCTCTGCCCCCTCGTCAGATCCTTCGCCACCGTCATTGCGAAGGTGACGGGGGACTGCGCAGGACTGAGGGCCATTCTTTTCCATCTTTCTTTTCATATTGCTGTGGCCGGTAGTACTTCGCCTGGTGGCCGTCCTGCTGGCGACGTAGGTTTTAGTTTTTCGGAGTTTCCTTCTTCTAGCCTTTCTTCTTCCAAGAAGTACCTACAAGGCAGCATGGGCTGCGGTATTTATCGGCGGACGAACTCGCCGTGACACGAAATCGTCATAGGGCGTTGTGACCATTTTTTAAGCGTTGGCGTAAAACTGCCAACCCCAGCCACATCCTGATGGATTTCGCCGTTGCGTGGTTCGCGCCTGCTTATTCAACATATCCGCAGGTAATCTTCATATCTGACGGCCGTTCCATAATCCATTGCCGCTGCGGGCCGGCCAAAAGTTGACACGACCGCTCGACAATCTTTCTATATGCTAACATTTATTCATTAAAATTCGAGCAGCCAGTAAAGCACGTGTTACGCCGAGCAAAAAGAACTGAAAAATCGTTTCGCATTGACTGTTGGGCTGTGCTTAGATCACAACGGCGACAGCCACAACAATTCAGACTGTCATCTTCAGTCATAAGTAATCTAGTGGATGTGATTGGCAAATCGCGCGATTGATTACTATGATAATCCTTGATTTCTTCTCACCGCCTTCAGGCTTCTTCACTCAGTGATTGCCCTTGCTTTGCTTCTGCTGTTTGAAAAGGTCGGCGCAGATAGAAAAGGAACAATCATAGCGTCATTTCTGTTCTCGAGAAAACATCAGTTTCTCGCCTTGGCAAAAGCAGCAGGTGGTTTCGCGATCAGAATCATCTGCTTTTCTGAAATTACGTTTCTGAGGTGAAAAATATCTTGCGCAGTGGAATTTCTATTTCCTGTGCTAAATCGAGCTGTCGCGCAATCCACAATTCTTTGCGTCACGAATCGTCGGAGCTATGACCGACACAAGCCAAGAAGTAAAACACACTATTGAATACATTGCCTTGTCTTCCAATAGCGAACGCGAATGTCTTAGTGCTGGGGCCTCAGTAAGTATATGGAAGGCGTTCGTTATAACGAAGGTCCGTTAGCATTTCAAGCTTCGACAGGCTCACTTATCACGAAACTGTATGATTAGCACACTTAGTAGGCGTGGCATTACATTTCTTTCAATGCCTCAAACAACCATTTGAGACCTCCCTTATTATTCATCCACGTATTAAGATGTACCGCGTTAGAAACTTTCTTCTTTGGTCGCTCAACTCTTTCAGGTGGCCGTAGATACATTTCAGCAGTCACCGTTTATTGAATGCCCGACAACGTTTTAAATTGTGCCATGATATCAATGTCGTTCGTCGGCTGGAGCGCGTTTTCTACTCTCAGTGCCCCTCTGCAGCTCGAAGAACTGCAAACCAAATTTAATCACCGCACCAGCGTCGTAGACTTTTAAAATCACATGTACTCTTTCAAATGGTTAACGTTACAGGGCTTCGCTGGATTTGCAGTGAAAAAAACGATGAGTGTTTTGGGTACTGTACTAACCATAAACACGCATTTTACGTCGGCATTGAGTGTTCTTCCGAACTTACTTGTTATTTACCTCGCATTGACAACTGGCATAAACGAGATACCAGAGTATCGTTTCATCATCATCGTTCAAGCGTTCAACGAAATTCTAAACAGTGTCACACTCTCAATTATTGATATGGTCAGTTATCTATGCCTTATCGTCTCAACGAACTCCCTACCATCTTTTTACGTAACTCTAAGCGTATCTCATCTCCGATTTCCCGCGTCATCGACTTACCTCTACTAAAAACGGCGTTTTTCGTGAAACGGCGGCATTGCTTTTGTTGTGGCCTCTGAAAACTGCAGAATATTAAGTTTTTCATTCACAATACTGTTCCTGCGCTTTTCATCGAGAAACACATTCCAAAGATTTCGAGCCAATACGGCGATGAAATCAACTGAGGCAGCAATGACGGCCATGCAGCTGACACGGGTAAATTCATCAGAACAGTGTTCCACCGATGTGGCAAAGGGGAAGCTGTGTCTGCTGTAAGCACAGGCGGAATTACAATGGGTCGATTAACTGGACGTAGCAGAGAGACTTTCGAATACCCAACAAGAAAATCATCAAGAACTCGTCTTTTCCGTTTTTCTCATCAATTTTTTCGCATATACGTTAGTGCTCACTGATAAGGAAACGTCGAAATAATGGCGAACCAGCACAATTTCTTCCCACCGTATCAGGAAAATTTGCCCGTCCGCTATTATTTCGGCGTCAAGAAATCTGCTCTCTCACGATAACATAAACGAAGTAGGAACTGTCAGTAGCACTTCAATAAAAGTACTAGAAAATTCTAGAAAAAGTCGAATAGGAGTACTAGAAACGGCTAAAATACCTGAACAAAAAGAATAGAAATAGTTGAGTAAACGCACTAGAAAATCACCAATCGGAAAGACAGAAAGAAACCTAGACAGGCGATGTTCCTATCTCCCGTCCTGCGAATTAAGTCCCTCCCTCCGCCACCTGCCCCCATTTAAGGAAACATGGCCATCACGGCGTCGATTAGACGGTTCGAAGGTGAGTTCAGAAGGTTAACCCGAGGTGCATGTTTTGGGACTTTGATGGCTCAAAATTCAGTCTCATATGAGTGAAAGCAATCGGAAAGACAGAAAGAAACCTAGACAGGCGATGTTCCTATCTCCCGTCCTGCGAATTAAGAATTTTCCAGAGGTTATGGCTATATTACGCCCCGTGAAGATGTGGCATGTTGATGTTTGTAGTCTGCCTTTTTAGCAGCCATCGTTTGCGACAACTATTCAGACCAGCCGGCGTCGTCGTTCTTGCAGCAATCTCATTACCGATATCTGCTTATACGGCCGTCTCGAGCACAGCTGTATCCTCTGCAAGTCGCAATAAAACTATCGATAGTCTATTTGGCTCGAATAACATCCTCGTCATACACGTTCCGAACAACATTTATGCCACGGTAGGAGCTTTTCAGTTATCGTTTAAATATTCAATACCTTTTTTCCTTTCCAGCTTATATCTTGTACAAAGAGGTTATTAGCTGTACGCGGTAGCACTGACTTCGCCCGTAAACTGCTTTGTCCCTCCTCCGCAAACATTCAAGATTTTTTTGGGACATCATAACAATCTTCAGCCAACAAAACTTTCACCCGCTTTCCGTGAGGCGCGCGAGCTGTGAAAGTAACTTATGTATGACACGTCCTGTGCATATAGAATGTTGTAAGCATTAACGAAGTATGCACTTCGACCAACCGCAAAATGAATGCACACTTCTTTGCCCCC
>JPKZ01002233.1:266294-277385 GCA_000803305.1 Toxocara canis
TTTTTTTTCCGGAGAACATCCGCGAACACATTTGCAGCCCAACATGGCACAAGGTCAGTGTCCATTGTTACATTTTTGATATCTGTATTCTGTGTCATTCCACAGTGAATAGCGCATTGTTACTTCAAACCAAAGCGTCTTTTTGACACTTTGATCTATGGGAACATATTAATGTTGAAATTAACCAAATATTATGAAAAACCTGCGTCCATCCTTTGTGGCGATCAGCTACGTTAAAGTGTCCATACGAACAACCGTGGTGTAGAAAGAAATGGCCATGCATTGTATGTGTGATAGTCATGTTGGAGAGCTGTATGCTGCGCGTAATTTTTCATCGCTGCTTTCCAGATGTTCCTCATCACTCTTCCAGAACCTCATGTATGCGGATGTAATTAAGGCACTGTTGCGGTGCATATTCTTGCGTTCTAGAACTCGATTGCCATTCCATACAATTGAGCTCGTAACTAAATAGTTATTCCGTTCTTTATTTCCACCCTGTACTTTTCTATTCTTCACAACTCATCCGGCTGTACTTTGGCTATCATGAAACTCTGTTAGAAACGTGCCGCCACGTCTCTCATTGCGATAAGCACTTTTTGTTAAATTTTAATAGTTTAAAACATGACAGATGCATTATGAACAGTTGTGTGCACATATGAGCGCACACACAAACATGCAAAGAATATCACGTAACGCGCTTTCATGTCCACCTAAAGTGCACAGTGACTGTTTTTCCCGCACATCGACGAGAGCGAAAACAGGCTTTTTCTATCACGGAGTCAAGAGGGGTGGGATGCTATATGCAATTCCGCACTTACTGTGAGACGGATATGTTCAGCTCTACATGAGTACTACGTGTAAAATCGGTAGCCTGCGCTGCATTAATAATCGACAAGTTTTTTGCCACACGAAAAGGAAGTGCCATGAAAAAAGACGTATGCGCGTTCCTTCGTAACGAGATTCCTTGTAGGCAATACCGTTCAAATTCGCGCTGGTTCTCAGCAGCTCACGTATGGCATACTGGTAGCCCATTGATAGCATTCAACCTTGATAGTTAGGCAAGAGGTCTTGCCAAAACTATATATGAATGCATTCACGCTCATAGCGTTGGCATGTTATATCGAGCAGACTGTTTGCGGGACTAAAAAAGCTTACTGCTTAGGAGAGGAGGATGGTTAACCTTCCCTCTGTCGAAATGGCAAGTCGAACTACATTTTTTAGCGTGTGCTGAATGAGCTTCATTAATGTGTCCTACAATATTTCGTAGTAGTTTTAAGATTCAGTTAGAGTTGAAGAGGAGATGGAAGGCTCTATTGGAATTGGCATTGTACGCTCCTTCACACGTACCTCCCTTTACCGAGTTTGTTTTGAGGACGCGATGTCACTTCCGGGTGTCGATTATAAGATGTTTACGTCGGCTATATCTGCAATCGTTCTGGCAGTACTCGTCTTTGGGGGATATACTATAGTTTTTATCACATCGAAGCGCATTTTCGCTACGTTGAACGGTGTACGCATTGTTGAGAAGACACGACGACTGCAAAAGCAACTCGCTATTATTATGCTACTACAGGTAACGCTGACAAACAATAAAATCTTCATGTTCATACACATCGATTCACGTAGTTCCTGCATATTTTTGTTGGGGTGGACGGGAGGATGAAAGCATCGGTGGAGGGAACTTTGAGGAATGAGGAGGGGAGGAAAAGGGTTTTTTTTTTCGGAGAACATCCGCGAACACATTTGCAGCCCAACATGGTACAAGGTCAGTGTCCATTGTTACATTTTTCATATCTGTATTCTGTGCCATTCCACAGTGAATAGCGCATTGTTACTTCAAACCAAAGCGTCTTTTTGACACTTCGATCTATGGGAACATATTAATGTTGAAATTAACCAAATATTATGAAAAACCTGCGTCCATCCTTTGTGGCGATCAGCTACGTTAAAGTGTCCATACGAACAACCGTGGTGTAGAAAGAAATGGCCATGCATTGTATGTGTGATAGTCATGTTGGAGAGCTGTATGCTGCGCGTAATTTTTCATCGCTGCTTTCCAGATGTTCCTCATCACTCTTCCAGAACCTCATGTATGCGGATGTAATTAAGGCACTGTTGCGGTGCATATTCTTGCGTTCTAGAACTCGATTGCCATTCCATACAATTGAGCTCGTAACTAAATAGTTATTCCGTTCTTTATTTCCACCCTCTACTTTTCGATTTTTCACAACTCATCCGGCTGCACATTGGCTAACATGAAACTCTGTTATGGAGAATTGTGCGTTGCGCAAGCAGCTATGATTGGACAGCGAAAGAAGGTTTATTTTCAGGCTATATTACCACTGATCTTTATAATTCTTCCTCTGGCCATACTCTTCTCATTAATTTATGCACAAGTAACGATTGGACCTTACGCATCGTTCGCATCGATCGCTTACAATTGGCAGCCATGCGCACAACCATATATAACTCTGTATTTCCTTTCACCATTTCGCAAAAGAATCCGTAAAATGCTGCCCTTTGGTTGGGTAGGTAAAGCTGCGAAAAACATTACTGTAGTAACAAATGTAAACCAGTATTCCTCACATTCCGAGATGCAAGAGCGGCGAAGTATGAACGGCAAGGCTACGTAACCGACCACCAAGTTAATCTTCTAACCTTTCGCCGCAGCGTTCATGTTCCGCTGTCATTTTTCCTTCGTTTTAAAATTTATAGCCCCTTGAATACTAAAGTTCAATGGACTGTCTGTTGTAACTTCAGATGTTATTCAACTTACATAGAACGCTATTGAATGCAGATTGTGCACAAAATAGGTGATGGACTGTCCTGCGTCGGGTAATCTGTGTAGTTTCAGTATGGGTACACAAAACCAATTTTTTGTCACTCCTCAGTCTATCGTGAGCTGTGCAGAAGATGCGGTAGCGATACCATCCCTTTTCTCACTTCCCTTCCTCAGAGGAAACTAACTCACGTCGCTTTTGTGTCCACGAACGTTCCTTTTCCAGTGTCAACATCGGAGTAAATTCGGAATAATGCACAACAGTTCTGGGTGATCACGTCTTAAATTAATCGGCCCAAGAGATGCACACTGTGTCCGATTTCACTTTTACTGCTTCTATAGAAGTTGAAAACGTTCACAGAAGCAATCAAACTGAATACTGATTCTTCGCATGGCACGATGGTTGACGCCAACAGGACGCATCTTTCTCTTTTGGTTACGTCTTTTAACTACGGCGTTATCCAAATCGTTTGTCACTTCTTTGATTAACAATTTAAACTGCAAACGCCTTTTCGAGCAACGGCTATGTAGTGTGATCTGTTTTCAATTGTTCCCTTTTTGCTCTCAGCGTAGTTTAGTTTCTTCTCTTAACTGGTACTGCGTTACATGACGGGAAACATCACTAATGAAAAGATGCTTTTTTCTATTGCTGGATGTAATCTTTTGCTTCGCTCGATGGTTCTAGCAACGAAATTCGCAAATCACAATTTATCACGCAAGTTCTTGGCAAAACCCATTACACGCCAATGCATTTCCTCAGTTTTCAAAACAAAGCAGCGTGATCGGCAGCCATGATGTTGTGGGTGCATTCTGACCAAGAGTTCAAAATGTGTTTTCTGTAACATATAAAATTTAAACGAAAATCAAAACTGAAGCCCAGTTTCGAATAGTATCCTTCTCATCCCTTCTTGACGTTTGCAATCGGTTAGAGTGCTGGCTCCATCTTGAAACGAATTTCCTAAGAACGACGGTCGAACAGCTTACTGTCTCCTAAGAAAAACGCAGCACTCTGAACAAGTGATTGTTACAGACGGCGTCCTTCGTGCAAAGCACGCATGAAAAACGCAACATCACCAGACTCGAAACTCTTTCCGAAAGAACGTCATAGGAACTTTGCCGCTTATTAGTGGCAATAATGCAACTACATTCGTCAAAACGTCCAAACTCTGCGATCTGGATACCAATCCAATCAGCTCCATTGTTCTAGGGCAGAATGAGACCGTCGACGTCTTCCGTGTGAAGCGGGCATGATAATCGGTATACCACGAAACCGGTCGCTGTTCTGCGACAAAGATCACGAATGGCTCCATCTTGAAACGAATTTCCTAAGAACGACGGTCGAACAGCTTACTGTCTCCTAAGAAAAACGCAGCACTCTGAACAAGTGATTGTTACAGACGGCGTCCTTCGTGCAAAGCAGGCATGAAAAACGCAACATCACCAGACTCGAAACTCTTTCCGAAAGAACGTCATAGGAACTTTGCCGCTTATTAGTGGCAATAATGCAACTACATTCGTCAAAACGTCCAAACTCTGCGATCTGGATACCAATCCAATCAGCTCCATTGTTCTAGGGCAGAATGAGACCGTCGACGTCTTCCGTGTGAAGCGGGCATGATAATCGGTATACCACGAAACCGGTCGCTGTTCTGCGACAAAGATCACGAAAATCTTGTGGCGATCTGTGCTAAATTACATTTGTACGGATGAAAAAATATGCAGACGAAAGACGTGGAGTCCGCTGATTTCGGCGGTATCGGACCGGTAAACTCCCGAGTGCAAAGCCATCGCCATAACCGCTGCACCATGAGAAAGGCAATTAATTCTGGAAAAGGGACACAAACTCCTCGCTGTTGATCTATTGCGATAATCTATTTAGATCCGACAAAATATATTTTGCTCCGAGATGTAGAGGTCAGAAGGTCAATCTAACAGCCTCCGTTCAGCTCAGCCGGGATCAGACCGCCGGGCTCCTCCATGCGAAGCACGCCTGATAGCCGCTACACCGCGATACCGGAAGCTCTTAGCGAAAGCAGATCAGAGAAACCTTGCTGATAATTTGTGCTAAAATATATCCATACACACAAAAATACGTTCACGTGGGAAATCTAGGCCACATTGATCTCCTCCTGATTACCACCATTGACATCGTGAGCCTAAAGCAGGTGTGATAAGCCCCACACCACAACAACGCAAACTGCTTACGGATGAAGATTACAAAAACCTCGCCGCTGATTTGCGGCAATAATTTATTTACACTCTTCAAACACCACTCCCGCTGCCAGATGTAAAGGCCAATCTAACGAACTCCATTGATCCTGACCGTGGTCCCACTGGCATCCTCCATCGTGTGAAACAGACAAAATAATAGCCACACAAAAATACCGGCGAACCTTCCGGAAAAATTTCACAAAACTATCCAACATTCCTATTCGGAAAAATTTATGTTTACAAAAACATGCTCAAATTGGAGGTGCAGAGCGAATTTGACAAGCCGGGGATTTGACCGGCGACCACCCGCGCGTAAAGTAGTCGCGATAACCGCTACACCATGAGGCCAAGGACTGCACCCGGGAAAAGCATACAGAAAAATCGTGGCTGACTTGTGCTCGAATATAACCTTATACGCTAAAATATCTTTGCATAGGAGATGCAGGTCACACTTGGCTCGACACAGACTTGACAGGTGAGACCTCTGGGTGTGAAGCAGGCAGAAAATCGGCTACACCACGTTACCACTGCCCATTGACGGGGTAAGGTCAAACAAATTTCTGTGTTTTTTTCAAATCCGACAACAAATATTATTTAAATTGGCGATGTACCCTCCTTTGATCTCGGCAATAATCAAGCCTGTAAATTCCTGCGTGTAAAGCAGGCATGATAACCTCTACACTACAAGATCGCAACTTCCTTAAGGAGCAGCTACGTAAATCTCTCAGGCAGTTTGTAGAGCAATCCACTTGCATCGTCAAAACGTATACCTGTGGGGGAAAATACAGTCGACTACAATGATATCCTCCCAAGGCTGCACACGCGACCTCCATCATGTGAACCGTGCGTGAAAAACGGAACACGACGAGACAACTAGGGGTAACTGGAAAAAGTCACAGAATTCTCGCCGATGATTTGTGTTAAATTTATTTTTACCGATATAAATATCTTCGAATTGGAGATATACTCTCCTTTGATCCATGCCGGGATCGGACCGGCATACTCCGGCGTGTAAAGCAGGCGTGACAGCAGCTATTCCGCGAGATGACTTGTCAGTTTCGGAAAACAGTTACAAAATCTTGCCGATGGTTCCCGCTGAAACATGTCCAACCAGATAGAAATGTCATCAAATTCGAGATGAGCACTCCTTTGATCTCCACCAAGGTGCGACAGCGGCCACCTGCTGCGTGTGAAGCAGCCATGGAACAACTAAACCACGAAACAAGTCCTCATTCCCGGAGAACTGTTCCACAAGTCCGGCCGGCGATATCGGCTAAAATATGTACATGTCGGTATATATTTTTTTCGAATTTCGGACTTACTCCCCTACGATATCCGCCTCTCCCTTGACGTCGGCCGGGATCAGACCGGCGAGGTCCTTGGAGTAAAGCAGACGTCATAACCGCTTTCTTCCGGAAGATCACATATTTGTTGGGAAAAACTGTGACAAGAATCTTGCTTGTGATACCGTTAAAGAATTGTTGGTATCGATATAAACAAATTCATATAGGAGGCTCAAGATACTTCGATCTCCGCCGCGACCATATCATCGACCTCCTCCGTGTCCAGCAGAAGTGAAAACCGCTAAACCGCGAGACCACTAGCCACTTCCGAAAAACTGTCGTTAAAGTCTCTGCGATTATTTGAGCTAAGAGAAAGTATATTTCCCTTTAAAGGTATTCGAATTCGACGCCCACTCTCCTTCGATCTCGGCCGGGATCGGAGCGGCGACATGCTGCGTGTGAAGCAGGCGTGGTAACTGCTACATCACGGACAATTCATGACTTCCGGAACGCTGTCGCCATGATCTTCCAGACGATGAATGCCGAAATAAATTTCTATCGATAATAAATACATTCTAGCTCTAGATCTACCTGCATCGGTCTCGGCCGGGATCGGACCGGCGACCTCCTGCGCGTTCAGCAGGCGTGATAGCAGCTACACCGCCAGACTACTTGTCATCTCCTGAAGAACCTCTCTAAGGTCTTTCTTTTGATAATCGTTGTTGCGAGGCGACACTGAATTGCGAAGCAGATCGATCGTGCCATAAGGTGACACTTTGCTGCGAAACAGATCAATTGTGAAAGCGGTCCGATTGATTTCTGTTCGCCTTTCTCTTACTGCCTCACCAGTGACATTTCTCGTTTTTTATCTGTTTCTCTTGATGTCTCCCGTTGTGTACAAATACTGGGCCTTTGGCCTTAGAAGAGACTTTCTCTTATGCCGTATTGCGTGTGTACGTACTGTTGGATAAACGCTTCTTTGGATACGTTCTCCACACCTAGGATCGTCGTCTCATCTCTTCTCATCGGCAGCTGCTCTACCCAAGTCTACACGATGACAAGTTATAACAACCGTTGAAATATGTCTCTGCCGAAAGAAACAAATTCAAATTGGACATGCGATATCTTTTGATCACGGCCAAGATCGGACTTGCCACCTCCCGCGTGTAAGGCCGTCGTTAACCGAGACACCAGTAGACCACTTAAAATCATACAAAAATTTATGTTAAAAACTTCTTGCTAAAATTACTCGACGCACGCAAGAGCTCGCCGGACCTTTCTATGTCAACAGCCAAAGACCCTGCACATGCAACTTGAGTTTGTTTCTAAGGATATAAAAAAACAAAAAAAAATTATGCTAAAAAAATTTCACATGCATCTGAAGGCTTTGGAATTGTACGCTCACTCTCCTTCGATTTCGGCTGGGATCGGACCGCCGACTTTCCGCGTATGAAGCACGCCTTATAACCGCTACAGCACGAGACCAGCTGTGCTACAACGAAGACTGTGTCAAAATTCTTGCTGGTGATAACCATTGAAACGGGCTTATCTCGATAGAAGCGAATTCAGGTTGCACGTCCAAGGTCCTTGGTTCTTGACCTGGATAGGGCCGGCGATCTCTTGTGTGTTGAGCACGCGTGATATCCGCTACACCATGAGATCCCTCCGATGTACACGAAGAGACTCTCTGAAATCCCGGAGCTTATTTTTGCTAACGGAAAGTTGGTATCTTTTAGAACTCGGTGCTCACTCTCCTTTCACCTCCCCCGGCATCGGACGAAGGACCTTCTGCGTGTGAAGCAGGCATGATAACCACTACACCAGGAGACTGGCTAAAACGTTCAGACTGTCGCAAAAGTCCTGTCAGTGATAAGCTTTTAACTGTGTTTATATCGATAGAAACCAATTCAAATTGGACATGTAAGATCCTTGGATCTTTACCATAGCACCGGCGAGATAATGCGCGCTAAGCAACAGAGGTAGCCGCTACACCACCAGACCGCTATGAATTCCAGAAAACTTTCCCAACAGTTTCCCAAGCGATCAGTGCATAAAAATACTTCCATCGGTAATATAATATTCCAGATCCAGACGTACCATGAACTGATGTCGGCTGGGATCTGACCGGCGATATGCCACGTGTAAAGCAGGCTTGATAGCCGTTATATCACGAGACCACACGCCGTTTCCGGAAAACCGTCTCTCAAGAATCGACGACTATTTGGGCTAAAAACAAAAGTTTGCGTCTGCTGAAGAGAATTACAGCTGCACGCTTACTCTCCCTTGATCTCCACGGGGATCGGACTGGCTACCTCCTACGTGCTAGAAGGCGTGCCAACCGCTACAACAGAGAGCAGTGGACGTTACCGGAAAACCCTTTCTAATGTCCCAGTGAATATTTGTCCCGGTGGAGTTGTTATCCATTTGAAGGTTTCAGAGTTGGGCGCTCACTCTCCTTGGGTCTCCTCTGGGATATGACCGGCGGCCTCCGGCGTGCAAAGCAGACGTTAGAATCACTACAGTGGGAGACCACATAATGCTCTCGGCTAATTGTCTCTGATGTCACGACCGTAAGTTCTGGAAATAAGAAGGATATGCCAAGTTACAGGTGTCAGAATTGAACGCTCACTCTCCTTTGATCTCGCCCATGACCGACCGGCGACCTACTGCGTGGTAAGCAGGCGTGCCAATCAATACACCACGAGATCGCTTGTCATTTCGGGGCAAGTCTTTCCAAGGCCCTCTCTTTGGTAACATTCGAACTATTTCGAACCATAAAAACAAATTCGAATTGGATATATGATATCCTTAGATCACGGTCAGGGTCTCAGGGTCGCACCGGCGATCTCTTGCATGTAAAGCAGGCGTGATAGCAGCTACAACCACCACAACGGGCGACCGGTTACCGTCCCCTGAAAATTGACAGTAATGTATCGACTACTGTTTCTGGAAAGACAAGCATAAGTCCAGTTATGGGTTCTAAAATTGCACACTAACTCTCCCTTGATCTCGGCCGCGATCGGACCGGCGACCTCCTGAGCGTAAAGCAGGTGTGATAACAGCTACACCACGAGACCGCCTCGTAATTTCCGGAAAAAACTCCCCAAGTTCTTTTATTTTGATAACTTTGAAATATGTTGATGCTGATAAAAACAAATTCAAACTGAACATCCGATATCCTTAGACCATGGTTAGGTTCGGATTGGCGACCTCCGGCGTGCAACGCTTCGGTGATAAAGGTTACACGACGAGACCACTTCGCACTACCGGAAAACTCTCTCTATAGTTCCGGAGATTACTCGTGCTAAAAAAGTTCATATCCATTTGAAGGTTTTAGGCGTCGACGCTCGCAATCCGTTGGTCTCGGCCGGGATCGGACCGTCGACCTCATGCGTGTTAAGCAAGCGCGATGACCGCTACACCGATTGTCATTTCCCTAAAAAATCTCTGCAAAGGTCTTTATTTTGATAATCTTTGAAACATGTTCGTCACGTGTAAGGCAGGCGTGATAACCGGCACACCACCAGATGTACTCTTCATTGAAATCGGCTAGGATCAGACAGGAGATCTCCTGCGTTTAAAGCAGGCGTGATAACCGCTATACCAGGAGACCACTTATATCTTCCGGAAAACTGTCCCAACAGTATGCCAAGCGATCAGTCCAAAAAATAGTTCCATTAATTTTAATCTTCCGCGTCCAGATGTTCCCTCCATTGATCTCGGCCGGGATCGGACCTGCGATCTCCTGCGTGTAAAGCGGGCATGATAATCGCTGCACCACGAGACCAGCCACTGTCCCCGGGAAACTGCCGAAACAGTCAGCCAGGCGACCAGTGTCAAGATAAATTTCTATGGACAACACTTATCTTTCACGTCCAGAACTACGCATCATTGATCTGGGCCAGGATCGGACTGGCGATGTCCTACGAGTGGATGAGCCCTGAGAGATCCTACACTACGAGACCAGTGGGGACTTCCGAGAAACTCATCTAACAGTCTACGGGAGAATTAGTTTAGAACATAATATCCATCGGGGACATATATATCCCAGGTCCAGATGCAGACTCGACTGACCTCGGCCAGGATCAAACCGGCGACGTAATACGTGTAGATGAGCGGTCAGAAACCGTACACCACGAGAACAGTGGTGACTTCCGGGAAGCTCATCTAACATTCTACGGGAGAATCAGATCCGAAGATAATTTGCACCGGTGACAGATATATCCCGGGTCCAGATGTAGACTCGATTGATCTCGGCCGGGATCGGACCAGCGATCTCCTGCGTGTAAAGCAGGCGTGATTACCGCTACACCACGAGACCAGTCATGCCCTCCATAGGACTGCCCCAACAGTCCACCAGAAGATCACTGCCAAAATAGTTTTTTGTCGATATCATATATCATCGGCGTCCTGATGTACATTCTACTGATCTCGGCCGGGATCAGACGGGCGACCTCGTGCCTGTAGAGCAGGCCTGGTGAGCGCTGCACCACGGAAGAACCTGGAGTTTACGGGAAATTGTCGCTTAAGTCTTGATGACCATTTGTGCGAATCGTTAAAGGTGTCAAAACCCTTCGCTTGCTCCGTTTTGATCTCGGCCGGGATGGGACCGGCGACTTCCTTCGTGCAAATGAGGCGCGATACCGGCTACACCATGAGACCGCCCGTAACGTAAGGGGAGCTGTCTCTAAATTTTTGATGCCCATTTGCGCCAATCTTCAAGGGTATGAGAATTGGTCATCTAGCCTCCTTTGATCGCGGCCGGGATAGGACCCTTGAAAATGCACTACGTTTATTTGCATGCCGTCAGGAACGAAG
>JPKZ01002246.1:0-28153 GCA_000803305.1 Toxocara canis
AACGAGGCAGTCTTTGGTGTAGATGAGCTGTATGAAATTTATCGTTTCTGCTGAAACTACCTGACAGGCACGAATATGCGCTCAAACTTGCACGGCGTCATATGGCGCGTTTTGTAACTATGATTTGCTAAAGTGCGAAAACGCGCACAAAAGAAGCAGTTACTCGTTTCAGCATTGCCCACATTATTAATTTTCTACCACCAATGATTTAGAAATGGGCAGAAGAAGCAACAAAGACGAGCTGCCAATGTTTTTCGTTCGATCCGCTTCCCCTCATGACAGCTTTCGCATTGCAAGTTCTCTCAAGCCCTCATTTTGATAAATAACTTTTCATCCTACTTCCGATGAAAGAACAATTTCAGCCCCGCGGATCCTGTTCGAGACTATAGGGAAGTTTAGAACGCAGGGCACCTTCCGGCCATTCTTTGAGATATCAACTGCAAAGCGAACAAGGCGCTTCGAGGAAGCATCAAAAGTCAACCTTGGACGGTAATCTGCTATTCAAGTGAAGTACATAACGACAAGAACAAAACAGATTTGAACGTGGTTTCATTCGATTTGTTCACTTAACAATCGTGCTGACACACGCCTAATGAAGCTTGCCGATCCCTCCCTCGATCATTCTAACTAGCAACAGGCTCCCATCACTCCATTTCCATATAGTTCCCAGGAAGAAGAAAAGGAAGGACTAAAAACATGTTCGACTGAGCTGTCCAGATGGAAGGCAAATTTGTGAGACAAGGGTAGTATGGTAGTGTGATTCGTCCGAACAGTGCAACCTGTCGCAAGTCTCCAGCGGAACAAAACAAATACAGGAGATACGCCCTATAACCAACCCATTACCTTTCCTCCACAATTTCCCCTCACGGTTTAAATAGCTGAACAAGACTACCACGCAAAAAAACCTCTTTTAGATTCATCCATAATTTGTTTGCTTTCGCCTTAACACTAATAAAGAAAACACTCCCCACCCTCATCCCCCTCATGGTCGTAGGCGCTTTGATCGCTTGTTCTTAAACTGTGATTACATCAGGTATGGCATCAACTGCAGGCGTTTATCGAATATACTGTCATTATCTGCTTGAAAGTCACCATGGACGCAATATCACGTTTTTTTTTTAATCTCGCAACTGTTGTCCCACAATATCCCACTAAAACACAATTCATTTGCATATCCGGCTCAACCGCACCCAACCGGCTGCTCACCATGCACGCGATGATGTATTTTCATGAATGTACCCGTCTCGGTTACGAACGTAGATGAAATCCACATTCCTGAGTCAGCTTTTACAAACTGATGGCGGTGAAGATGGGAGAATAAAATTAAGGGTGATAAAGAACTTTTTCTCGAACAGTGCTAAGTAACAAAGCACGCATAACAGCGCACTCATAACTTCACCCTGCTGAGTGCCGCTACAGATCGTCTAACACTATGTTCCACAAAACGCCTTTTGAAACTAAGGCACTGCAAAAACTATTCAATTTTTTGGCACCTTTCGAGGCCCAAAATTCCGTCTCTTCCTTCCTTTGTAGGATCGGTAACTTAGTTTAGTACAGACGACTTTATGATGAAGCTTACGCCCAGCAAATTCTGCAAATCTAGCCTCGACGCTTTCTGAGGATATAGCCTACTTCTGAGTAGAAACTACCCAATACGGACATTACGGACATATGTATACGTATCGAAAATGCGCCATCATAGCGCGTTTTGCAACTGCAAACTTGCCAGAGCACATAAAAAAGCGGCGAAACGTCTTTGTGAAACGGCGTCTTCTGAAATTAACAAACAATGAGGATTAGTAATTTAGTTACTGGTGGAAGAAATATAAAGTTTTTGGCAAAATAAAATTGGTACCAATGAAATCAAGGAAGATCTATTCAGCAAAAACCGTATAACTGTGATGAGGTGTCTGGGTGGTGGGCGACAAACGATCCACTCTTACCTTCCAGCTTTAAATTCCACATAATTATTATGCACAAATATTCGCCGGGAATCTAATTTTAACTATACCATAATGCCGCCTCTGAAAAGCCCCAATTATTATTCCCTCGCTTCCCTGGAATCGCATTTTTTTTTGCCACCAATCATCCGGCCATCCGATGTGAGATAGAGCCCCGAAACGTTCACGTACGTAAGTGCAGCAATGCGTCGTCAGCACATAGTCCCACAAACCTCAACTGCCCGTCGACAACCGGTCAACATCAAACAGCAGACATTAAATAACAACGCCACCATGGGCATGCTCGTCCACCCGCCAAAATTGTTCCCTAATACCTCAGTGGCGATTTCGTTGTAGTTGCGCTGAAAATTTTACTCTAAGTCAAAAACAGCCGAAGTAATTTCGAAAACGCGCCAAGGAGCCGGTGCGACATGCGCCTTTCGCAATTCGCTTTGCCTGTCTAATTTGTTCGATTACTTTTCTAACAGTGGCTGAACAACGGTCAGCGACGCCATAAACATTTCCCATTCACTATACCGTAGCTGCTCCGTTCATATACTATTAAAGTCGAATCTTCTGTGAGTTGCTTTCATCAAAAAACGAAACTTTTCGAATAGTTCCCCTTTAGCCCACATAGCTGTCCACGTTTCTTCACACATGCATTATCTTCCAGTGTTTGACAATCTTAACAGCTTACAATTTTCAAACCAAATTTTCTGATTCTAACTCTTCGATCTGATTTTATGACTACTCGGTGAGTAAGCGTAAAAGTCTTAAACAGCTGGGATGAGGCCCAAGCAATTTTACTGAGTCACGAATATACAAATCTCTTTATCTGTCATAGGCGCAATTCGGGCAATCAAACAGCACTTCACAGAGCATAAGCAGCTGGTGGAAAGCCCTATCACCGACCCTCAATATGTGCATTACCACTGATAACGACTTCAGGAAAACAAGGTCAGCGAACATCGAGCCATCTTTGCACACCACAGTCAGAACATCTTTCTTTGTCATCTGCACCATGCCCTCCTTTTATTCTCGCCACCAGTACTTCACCCCCTATCACTACATACTCCCTCGACAACCACACATTTCTTCGAATATCTAAGACCACTCCATCCCACCAATCCTTCCTTCCACACATTGCCCCTAAATCCGACACGCTCTCTCAGAGCTAGAAAAAACTATGGTTTAAATCTCCTTTCCCGCAAAACAATTATTTCCAAGAATTCAGCGGCATGTTGCAGCTTCAAACCAACCTGAAAACCGTTCCTGCGTACAACTTAGGAGCATGTAGTAGCGTAATGACAAAACAACAATCGAAACAATTGTTCTTCTCAGGAATCAAGTTAAACGCTGCCGCTTTCAACCAATTTGAAAGACCTCCAAAAACTTGACAACAGGTAACAACGAAGATTATGCACAACATGGCAGTGCACAAACAGGATGACGCTGTAGGGACTTGCGGGTCGCAAACGGTTTTCGGTTAGGCCCTCCCCTCTACCCGAACAATGTGTCACATCACTGTACACGTCGTCAGCTGTCTGGCCTTCGCCGATTTTTCATTACTTTCTCAACGATACTTATGCAGAAAATCGTTTCGCTGTGGTTCGGTTGTTTGCGCGAAGATCGTCGATAAAGATTCTAGATATTTTATGCGGTTATTTCATTGCCCCCATCCTCTCTTCCACAGCAGTACTGAAGCTATTCCCATACAGTATCAACGGTAGGATGCAATGAAGTCATCAAGGGATTTCTTCTGATTTGGACGGTGACCGCGTCTGGCTCGCGTCCCTCTTAACAACGTTGGAGCTGCCACTTCCGTACAGCGCTGAACTGCAGCCATCACAGCACAAAAATTTACACATAAAGAAGAGCACCGTCATCTGAAATGAGATACAGTTTGCTGGCAACCGGGCTGTATATATAGCAAGATGGCTAACGAAAAAAAAAAGGTGCAAGTATGAATTTCGCTTTAAAATCGATTGCGATCGGCACGAAAGGCCGGCCGCTCTCGAAATTACTACTCTTTAACACATTTTTTAAACACTGATTATCATTTTCCCCTGATAATGTCGACCGCCCTCCACTGCAACGACTCAGTTGCCACTTTACTATTTCTCACCTAACCTTAACGCATCTTATGCATCCGATCGACTGTCTCAGCTGTACATCTACCCAATCAAATCAAAGAATGTCCGATCTGACCAAAAGTGCCCCAAATTCCTCCTTTTCTAATCCTCCATGAGGGAATGTTCGTTTTTATGTATTTTGCTATATTGGAACAGATAGACAAAGCCCATGATGGCTATCTCCTGCCCGTGCATATATATGCATGCCTCTCTGCACTGCGACCTCCGCCATCAATTTTCAGGTTGAAGAAGCTTCAGAAATTCCAAAATTTTATCTAACTAATGCCTAAATTCTGCATAGTTAAGGGCACTTCACAACCAATCGGCCCGAAACTTCAACAGTCGAGTGGGTCAGTCGAAATACGATTGCCTTACAGTCAAATGCGTCAAAAGCAGGTTCACTGTTTGTGAGGCGGACCATAAAACCTTCCACGCACAGATCGGCCAAAGTGCACATCGCAACAATCCCAGAAAGCATGCATTCTCACTTGCCCTCGGCTGGCAAAAGAGTGTAAATAATTCGATCAAACTCTATCTAGTTCCACAAATAATGCAAAGGGAATTTTCTCAGTCTACGATGAATGGGCAAAAGAAAACATCTCAATCACAAAGTGCTCCCCACTAAGACAAGCGTCCTCACGCTTCAGCATCGACTTGAGGATTTTTTCGGAAGTTCAGGTTTGGCGCAAGTGGTTTCCCAACAGTGACTGATTAAGGGCAGGAGATCAGTGAAGATTTCGAACACCAGTGCCCCGGATGGCGCTCCATAAGCACCCTGACGGCCATCCTCTCTGAAGGTACACGTCAGAAACGTCTAGAAATTCTTGTTGTTTTCGCCACCTTATCGAAAAATTGAGAAAACATAATTCACAATTTCAACTTTTCCTTTTGTCTTTAATGCATAAATTATTACCCGCACAGTGCACAACCTTTTATAAGCATCACACCTACGGGCACTGTGCTTTATTTTGGCTGCCCGTACAACGCAAAGTCATGCTCTCACTTCTACCGCTCCTGCAAATCTTATACAGCTGGAAGGCCAAAAGAGAACAAAGTTCGAGTTTTCTAGACAAAATTTCACGCTTTTTTCAGCCCACCATCCAACAAGCGAACCGCCACCGACAACCCGATCCGTTCACCCTCTCCCCTCTTCTCAACTTTAGGTATTTACTGTCAACGGAGATAAACTGCGATAAATTTTCAAGTCCCCAACCAGTATAGCAGCGCCCATCTGAGCCACCATAATAGCGATTAGCAGCTCCATCCGTTCAAGACTTTGCCGCATCCACGCAACATCGTCGAACATCGCAGCCGCACGTGCGTACTCTTCAATGAACGCGCGTAACCGCGCGTCACGGTCCATTGTTGTGGATGCTTCTGATATCTCTTTCAGATGCGTCTTCGTCGTGTGAGCAGAAAGCTGCTTTCCATCGTATCTTGAGACCGAACCTCCTAATTAAAGCAACTCATAGCGTAAAACCATACAACTAAGCCCATTCCCTGTCGCAAACAATTTCTTTGGAATACGCAAAAACCAGAGTCCCAAGGATTACTTTCATGAGTTTTGAGGCACTTTAGAGATCACGAAGGGAAACGAGAAGACGCGACGCGACACGAGTTATTTGACTGCCGTAGTTCCTTTCTGCCATCCACCAGCAAAAAAAAATTTCTTTAAATATAAAGTATGACTTATCAGTCCCTATTCGCAATATGCGCATTTGCAGGTTCGTTTAACAGAAACTTGTTCTTTGGCTCAGTTGCATTCGTCGATAAACTTTCGTCTTATCATAAAAAATATCCCGCAAACCTAACAAATGAAGAAGCCAAGTTTGAGTTTCTTTTTTCTGTGGTTGTGGACTGCTGAGAGAAAAGGCCGATAAATGAAAAGCGTTTGCTCTAAATTCGTACGTTCATTACACTGCGCTATGTGATCGGCATAGGGGCACACCAACACAGCAATCGCAACGCGAGTGCCTCGCAGTGCTAGATTTGGCACATAGATTGTGCACCAAACAAGTAAAAGACAAACTATTTGGCAAAAATGTGGCTGGGTTGTCGTAGCAAAAAGCAGTCTAATGTTTCGCCATCGAATTTAGCATGCACAGATGCGTTTGCATGATTTTTTGAGCGCGATTACACATTTTGTGTCGATTATGTAAACTACTCTACAGCGGATGAAAAAGAGGGAAGGGCTGGGGAGGGATGGGAAGGGGGACGAAGGGAAGCAGTGGGGGGGGGGGGGAACGAAGGACACAGGAACCGGAACATGAAGAGGTGGAAAGGGGGAGAAAAAAGTCACGTTGCCAGAATGGCAGAAAATTTGGCAGATGACATCTGCGAAATGTTTTCAAAAACCTAGAGAGTATATTAGTAAGTTTTCTCTTTACGAAATGTATCTAGGAGTCTGAAGAAACAGATCAACTTATCCTCTCGATTCTCATCCTCTCGATTCTCCCTCATACTCTATTTCGTTCGACTCGTTGAATCAAATTCGTTGCACAGTCAAATATCGTACAAAATTTGCATCGCTTCGCCCTATTTCTGCACATTAATTCTGCGCTCTACATGAAAAAGTCCCTTTAGCGAAATAAAATTCTGATGGTGCATTTGCATAAGATCCGCTCGCATGCGAATAAAATTCAAATTTCATCCGACCGAGCACTCGCTAAATCTTCTTTTCAAATTCTCTTCCAAACACTGCTGCAAATTTGCAATTTGCAAAGCGCATAACGGCGACGCCGTATGCACGTATGTGTTTACCGCCCACGCCTATCCAGCTTTAAAGTGGGAACCATTTGAGCTAGAATTATGAGAACTGATAGATGTAATGTGCACCCAACGATTATCTGCCATCTCCAAATTCATATTTATTCACTTCCTCTAATGGGAGTTTTTGTGTTTCAAAACGAGCCAAAAATTACACAAATTTTCATCGGTCAAATTGCTCACTTCATGAACTGATTCGCAAGAAAATAAATCTTCGCTGAATAATTGTACGAGCGCTCGGGTCGGAAAATATTTGAATATTTGTCATTTGCTAGTAACTTGTGAAAGCGAAAGCTCTGAAGGGAAGGCCGTCAGTCGTGCCTGATCCTTGGCGAGCACTATCACTTGTTCGACGACTCGACCATCGAATAAGCAGTTCGACCCATCGTATATACACGCGAATTTTATCCCATTTAAAGATGTAAAACATTCTCCAGGGCAGGTGAGAGGAGGTCGCCCTACTGCTACCAAATTTCAGAACTTCGGTGGTTCTCGATCTGAAATTACCAGACGGACAAGGCAGCCTACACACAAGTACATATGGGTACAAGATTGCGTTGATGCGCTTTGCAAACCGCAGATTTGTCATATAGGAAATCTACTCTGCTTTCGCGATTTGTACAATGCAGCAAGGCACCGATCGCGATCGAGGCGACGAGCTGCGCGAATGTGTGCACCAACCGCGTTCTCTCAACGGTTCTCAGCCATCAGTTCCCTCAAGGTTAGTGTTGGCTTTAAAATTTCCAAAACAAGACGATCTTTTCTAAATAATGGGCCCTGTTTCATATTTCAAACTCTATTCTGCTTGTTACTTTCAGATATTGACGAATATTGTAAAGGGTTTTCTTTTCGGCTGTCCAAATCCAAAAGATTACTCTCAATTTAGACTTTTCACTAAATTTTGTTGCATTTCCAAGCTAAAGGCAACCCCTACCTCGCCATCCGAAATCGCTAGTGAGCATTTGTCGAATGATTGCAAATTAATAATAATGTTAACGGCGAGCGAGTGCCATTCAATGACTATTACAAAAAGGAAGCCAATCCTTATTATCAAGTCTCCCTTTTACACCAACTTGGTCTTATTCCGAAACTAGCAGAAGGAAAATTTCTCAACTTATGACGGGCCTTGCCGGCAGTTCAATCTTTTTGACTGAGAACGCGGCTCTGCTTTATCCATTTTAAAAAAACTGTCGTTCTAACTCTTGAAATAGCCATCGTTCATAAGGCAAAACGCCCCTCACTGCACTACAGAGGGCAATGAGTCTCCCTCATCCCGATCAAGGGTTCCGAAAGCGTCCGTTGCGTGCAAACGAGCCATTTGTAAGCGCAATATTTGCAGTGTTGCTAATCGGGATTGAATGCATTGCCACAGAGGATGCCATTTGCTTGCTAGCCATCCTCATCAACAAGTCTTTCCCTACTCGTAGGCTTGTGTTTCCTGTCCCATGAAAGCGATGAGAAGTTGCTTAACGGCATCGCTAAATCTCAGCAACACGATCTTCACAAATTTCCTTTTGCTCACTAGTGCAACCAACGATCTACATCCTCAATGAATTTCAAAAAACAACATTATATAAACCAAATCCTATTAATTAAATCCTAACGATACCGATGACCCGTAAAAGTTTTTCCTTTAAAAGACTCCACCGGGGGATACTGAGAAACTGACGAATAGAACACTGAGTCAGATACACTTTAACAAACTTTTAGCGCAATATGTGGTACTCGCTAATATGACAAAACTTTACAGGAATCAGTAATTTTCGCAACAATCTTCTGTTTGTTTACATCAGCCGATTATGTGATAGTGATATCAACCGATTATGATATCAACCGATTTTCGCAACAATTCTTAAGTTGCAGCAGTGTGGAAGCGATCATGTGATGGTTTCTCTTCGGCCAATATTAACTTCAAAAAAAAAGAAAATATGCTTGCTTAACCTTTGTTTGGTTTTTTTGAACCGGAGGAAATGCTGTAATGCCGCACCAGATTTACTTCTTTCAGTAGATGAGCGACAACAATATACTTTTTACGAGCTCATCGAAGTCGTCGTTGTGCCTAACATTCAGCATTAAAAAAACGTTTGCACAGGGAGTCAAAACCGGGCCCTTTCACAGGAAGTGATAATGATGAAATGAACACTGTGCGGTTAGCAGTGGAGGTATGCGACCCACAAATACAGACACAGATTGTTCCCCCTTCATTTCCTTTGTCCCTAACACAATCAATTAATCAGATTTTAAACAAGCGCTCTATCGAACTGTAACCCAGTCCGCCCAACAAACCACAAATCAAAACGCTAAAACCGAGGACAAAGCAACCTTTACTGCAAGTATAACAGCTAAATATTACATTTATTGCAATCAACTTTCATACCAAGTCTACATTGCCATGATATGGTATAGCCTTCTGTATGACTTCGGGGCAATTTTGGGTGGACGGAGAGTGGTGATGGGGAAGGGAAGGAAGGGAGTAAGAAAAGAATGGAATAGAGGGAGAAGGGAACAGCAGGTAAGAATTATCACGTCACTTAATTTCCAATCCTCAATATCGGAATGGTGCATGTATATCGCCACAGAGATATGGTCAAAGGTGGAGAAATGATAGAATGCAAGGAATTAAACACATGCACACTTGTCGACAACACTGCACGCAGTTATGTACGCACCCTCGCCAACAGTTTTAATCAATTCACTTTTTGGAAAGTCTTTATTCTAGACCGTCAGATCACCTAAAATTATGGCCCACCCCGATCTTTTAGATTCTACTGATGTCATTCCAGCGAGTTGTTAGGCAAATTTAAAGTGGTAAAATAAACAGCACTGATTGGAACTGATTCGATTTTGGGAACAATAAATCATCACAACAAAAAAGCTTAGATGCATTTGCATCGAATGAATGGTGAGCAGCGTGCCAGTAAGCGATGTGCTGGCGGGCGTGGTCACCCTGCTAAGCGAGGCGTCTTCAATCGGTCATCTTTTAAGCCTGGTTGCTTTTATGAGATGGCTGTTGGAACGCATATTCTTATTCGAAGTCACAGCATGCATTAAGAGCTACACATTTGGCTCGCTGATGAGTGATAGCAACAATGCAAGCATTGCGGTTATGCGAGTGGGACCAACAATGAGAATTTTGGCAATCGGTAGCTCTTCCTTTCAAACGACTAAACACTTTTGTAGCTAAGGTGTCAATGTATTAGGTCCTATTAACTTTCCAAAAAGTTCCTCTAAATGTTTTTGAAATGATAAATGCCAATCTTTTAACGATAACTATGGCTGAAAGTCGTTCAAATTTCTTCTTAGGAACTCTCAATTCGTGCCCCTCTGGGAAGGAAGGAAGAAGAAGGAGGGGAAGATGAGTGATGGGAGAAGATGTCGGCGAGAGATAACACTGCAACTGAAAGAAAAACAGTTAAATGTCCGAACTTAACTGTTCTAAGCCTCTGACTACGATGCGGCTAACGAAACATGATGAGTAGAGCGCTGTTCGCTAACTCGTTCACGATTTATTTCAGAAGAGGAATCAAGCAAGAGATGTTGTTTAGGGTTGTGTGGGAATGTAGTATCTTTAAGCTTGCAGTAGGAACCAACACAGTCATGCAGCTTCCTAAAGGTAAGTGAAAGACGATAAAGTAATGTCAGATACCAGTTATGAAGCGCTAAAATAATCAAACTGCGAACGCTGTAGTGGCATGATCGTCACAATAACAAACAGAGGTTAATATAATTTGTACTCCCCGTTATAATGCCCTTCAATATTTCACTGCAGCAGCGAAGGAGGGTTCTGTAGAGGCATATCAACGAACTCGTAATTCGAACATTTCTTTCCCCAAATACTACAAAATGATGCGTATTCCATTTATAGAACCAACAACGATTATCCTTAAAAAAGAGGGTACCAAAAGAACATATCCATAATCTACTAATTAATAAATTCTGCTGCACATAGCCCAGTTCAGTAAATCTTTTCATGTGTAGCCGATCTGTATGAGAAAAATAAGCGGGTCTGCGATACATGAAAAACGGAGAAGATATGAGAGGAGAGGAGGTTATTTATGTGTTCTGTGAGGTGACTACTGAAATCGCCGAAAAGCTCGCGTTAATCAACTCGAAAATGATGTCACTTACAAATCCACCTAGCAGGACGCATTCATAATTTGGGTGAGCACCGGTACAAAATACCTTAAAAAGTCAGGAGGACATAAGTAAGGGAGCTGAACAACACCTTCACAAAAACTTTTATGTTTCATAACAACTCCTTCGCCATTTTTGTGTATGGTTAAAACTGTCTAAGCTGGTGTTTGAGTTCTTCTTGTTTACAGCAACGACAACGAGCGAGAATATCATTTCCACAGAGGTGAGGACCAATAAGAACATTCATTTCGCAGTAGAAAAAAGAAAGGACTATTTCTTTAGAACTGCTGACTTTAGGAGGAGGGACCTGAGAGTCGACAATTGTTTTTGAAAGAATTCCAGCTACAGAAGCTTCATTGTGAGTTTAAGCCAGAAAGAGCGAAATTTTGGCATGTTATACCAAATACATAACTTGGGTGTTCCATTTTATGCCTCCTAGAGTGTGTAATATCCCGTTTCCTCTCTTCAGTGTTGTTCTTGCTTCTCTCCTGCATCTTGATATTACGTTAGGAGGCAACTATACGATAAACTATTAATGTTAACCCTTTGCCTCCTCAATACGGTCCCCCGTCGAAGTCGTTTTGCCCTTTCAGGATGCCACTTAAAACAAATTCCCTCAAATTGAGCCTCAAATCGAAAATAGTTCCCTCTTGCAAAGACCATGCGGCCACCCTCTGATGAGCCGAAATGCTGCAGTGTCCGCGATATGAACTCAGTGGGTTTCGCTAATCGCAGTGTTAATGCGTAGAAACGCGTTGCCAAAGCATCTCTGTTAGAACGATGTGATGACGGACCTATTCGGGACTCGTCCAACAAATTAAAACTGTACACTTCAGCAGCCCCATTTCATTACAAGTGAAGGTAGAGTTGACCTATCTGAGCTCATTACTGTAAGTCGATCTGAAGTTGAAGACAAAGAGAGCAGATTAACATTCTCAAAAACACTCAAATTTGATAAATTACTCAAAATGAAAAACCATGAAACTCTCTACTGAAACATGCTACATTTTTCAGTAAACGGAGGTTTCCGTACTAGCACCCTTTCCCTTCTCCTTCACAAATTTGAAGGCATTTAGTCCGGAGGAAAGGGGACGAAATGCAAGCATCTTCCCGGGAAAGGTGAGTGGTAATCCGTAAGGACCTTCCTGGCTCTTGACGATAAGCTATGTGCAAAAAGCGGCAGCGAATCCTGAACGTATCCGATTTTCGTCTTCTTTCATCGTTTTTTGTTAACACTTTATCGTATTTACCTGGAAAGCCAAACCGTTCATTTCGTTCCTGCCGACTTACCGAGAATGAGTGTCGTACGTCCCTTGGACTCTTTTAAGGAGATACGTCGAAAGCAAAAATGTGTGCACAAATCCACACATTGGTTTTTGCTTGAAGTAATGATTTACATGACGTTGAAAACAGTAACGCCTACTACCAACGGGATTCAGCACAGCCAACGATGTTTGTTAAAAGTTGCTGTTGACGTTAATCTCATTGAACACAACGAAACTGGACGATGACGAAAACTGAAAGCTGAAACGTCGAGAATGAAATGGAAGAAACCGGCATAAGAACTCTGATAGATGGCTTACAGATAATGTTTAGAGACTGGGAGTACTGATAGCGACGTCCGCAACAAAGCGCGTTGGTTATGCGAGCGGGCAGGTTCGAGCCAACGAAAACACGCTTTTCGCGGAGCGGATTAACTTCCAACTCCTATGCAGTTAAGTAACAAATAATAGACGAGAACAGCACATAAGCAATAAGCAGCAAAACATTTCTCCTCACGAAAAGCTCCTCTCAAAAGAAGGTGGCTCGCTTCTGCAACGACTATCATCGACAAAACAGCGTGCCGCATCACATTCTATCGCGGAGCGGATTAACCTCACAAAAAAACACTATCAAGATCCGTGGTGTGCACATTTAAATGTTGAGCAGATTGATCGCCACGCTCAAACATGTTCATATTTAACACATATCAGTGACGTGTTGGTATTGAAAAGACAACGCAAAATGACGACTTTCAGTCAGCGCAATAGCAACGAGCAAAAATATTTACATTTAAAAGATAACAAACCATAACCTCGAGTTAGTTCGATAAAGAAGGGATGGTGCACTAATTGTGGAACAGTTCGGCGAGGCGAATGTGAACGCATGCCAGAGGACTTGCACTCACATCGACTTCTCCTCACGAAAAGCTCCTCTCAAAAGAAGGTGGCTCGCTTCTGCAACGACTATCATCGACAAAACAGCGTGCCGCATCACATTCTACGTATGTCCACTAACTATTTACAAAAAAACACTATCAAGATCCGTGGTGTGCACATTTAAATGTTGAGCAGATTGATCGCCACGCTCAAACATGTTCATATTTAACACATATCAGTGACGTGTTGGTATTGAAAAGACAACGCAAAATGACGACTTTCAGTCAGCGCAATAGCAACGAGCAAAAATATTTACATTTAAAAGATAACAAACCATAACCTCGAGTTAGTTCGATAAAGAAGGGATGGTGCACTAATTGTGGAACAGTTCGGCGAGGCGAATGTGAACGCATGCCAGAGGACTTGCACTCACATCGACTTCTCGAAAACAGACGGCCGGCATGCGCAACAGTGCGAAAGTATTAAGATTAAGAAGTTGAGGACGACTCTATCGAAGCGCAGATCGTTATGAGGCCATGCAGTGCACCGTCTGCTGTGCTCTTCGCGAATAACAGTTAACCTGTGCATTTTTCAGCCCCTCATCATATGCAAGTTGACAAATCGCTAGAAATTTTTATGACGATCGTAAAATCGCATCATTATTAACGACAGCGCAGTACTAAGATATTAAGAGCTGATTCTTGATCCCTTTAACCCCTCGACTGCAATCGCATCGATCTTCTCATCTGTCGTGCGACGCAAAACATCTCAGAAGGTGAAACCGCCGATGCCGCATTATTCGCATAATCACCGTCTCCTATTCGAAATTTTTTGAAGAACCACGGAAGTTGGAGATTTGTTGTTGCTCCTGCCATCTACAATTTCTCCTCCTCTGCAGTTATCCTCGTATGTCTCTTCGAGATGGCAATGTGAATACACCTTTATATACATAATATATACACGATCGCGCAGTACGAAATGCAGTTAGAGAACAAATCAAAATGGAGCATAACATCAACAATTTTGATGGAAGCAAACTAAATGAAAGTAATAAAAATCTGACTACCAGCCCACTGCGGTACGTGCGCACTTTACACTTTTATGAGTCTAGAACTTCTACGCAAATTGGTATATACGTGATCCACGTAAATACACTTTTACGGGGAACTAGCAAATTTACCTATTTTAAAGCATCATTTACCGGTCTTTATACTGCCAAAGGACCGCAGTGTTCTTTGACGAAGCTTATTTCATATTGCAGCGAGCAGTTCAGTGCAATTTTTTTAAAGTTCTGCTGACCTCAGGTTCATTGAACGGTTGGTCTTTGGGAGCAGGAGCAGAACAGCTTAAAAACAACATCACCGCTAGCATAAATGGAACAAAATCATAAAACTCTACCACATGACAGCGCTGCTATCATGTGATCGAGCCTGTTACCGCTACAAAGCTTTGAGAGTAAAGCCAGAAAGCTTTACACAACAAATAAGCCTTTCAAGTGACCGCCAACACAGCTGGACGATGCTTAGGTGTGAGCGCATCACTGGTCAAAAACAGGCGGTATTTTTGATAACCAAACGGTGACCCAAATGATGTTTTCCCTTGGCCCAGCAAGCTGCGTACGATCAAAAACGAGAGTAAAGAGAACGCGAGTAATATTTCATAGTTTTGCTTACACATCAAAACGCTTGCGATTGGGAACGCAACGCAACAATGACACTACGGTTTGATACTTTTGGGTGAAGGCATTAACCTAAAGTAGCGAAGAACAGAGATATAGACATCTGCACAGGTGATAACTTGTGCATGAACGCCGAACGATGCATACATTTTGAAAATGCGACAATTGGGGCCACAGCCCTTCGAATAGAAGATGACAAAAACTGCTGAAAGCTTTGTATCAGTTTCCGTTTTATGACTGTCTGCTCTTGCAAGCAGGCAGATAGCCATACAACCAGGAATGCACAATCAAATAGCGGTATAGCACGACCGAAAAAGTACAGCCAAAATATAGCGAAAATGGCGGCTGGACATTTACTTAAATGAAGGCTGAGAATCCCAGGCTTATAGTGGACAAATGTCATGCGCCACTGAAGCATTCTCACAAACAACCAAAATACTGCTCTGCTCCAACAGACTACTCCATAAGTATGCCGCCGCAGTTAATCCAGAAGAACACTCGTTGAGGAATAGCGTAAATCGACTCTTTCACACTTCAACTAAGCAAGCTGATCAAAGTGCGTGATTTAGCGAGCTCGTACATTCTGCCACAAACAAATAGGATGGCCTAAAATTTCTGCGTTTGTTTGTAGAATACCTCAACGGACAAAAAGGAAGGGCCGCGGAGCCGAAGTGGGAAGGGAAAAAAGAAAAAGCGCAGCGACTGAGCTACCGGAAGGGCGGTGTTACAGTACACTCACTCTCTCATCTCGTACTCATATTTCACGTTGTCTTTGTGTGCAACGAGCACTTCCCAGGACTTACCGTTATGCTCGCGCAAAACGCGTAGTTAATGTGTGTCATGGCCGCTGTCTTAGACAGTAACCTAGAATCGAAGGTGGAAGGGGGCAGCAAAAAATAAGGAGTATCTTAGAGGAAAATATATGAAACTAACCAAACTAAGACTACTGCAAGCAGCTACGGAATCCAACCCCTTGAAATATGTTACATCCGAAAATGGCACGCGGACACTTCTTCCGGACAGGCATTTCGACACAATACCAAAACACTGCTCCAGTACACTACAAACTGCTCCAACTTCTCAAAGCACTGCGGCGGCAGTTAATCCACGAAAACGCAGTTCATAAGTAGCCGAGTTTTAAATAAATAAAGAATGCTCCTGCGAATAAGTAAGATGGTTTGCAAAAAAAATCAGAAGGGTACAGTAACGACCACGGGTGAACGCATTAAAGTGAAACTGGCGATGTTCAGATGATGAACATGGTCGATCGAGGCAAGCAGGAAAGGGAGTGAATGTACCGTAGCGGTTCGTACTGCCCCCCAAGTCTATTCCAGAAGGGTACAGTAACGACCACGGGTGAACGCATTAAAGTGAAACTGGCGATGTTCAGATGATGAACATGGTCGATCGAGGCAAGCAGGAAAGGGAGTGAATGTACCGTAGCGGTTCGTACTGCCCCCCAAGTCTATTCATTGTTAAGGATGAGCAAATAATGCAGCCAGGAGAGGGGAAAGGAGAGGGAATTATTGGCCATATTGACCGAAAAGAGACATGATCTATGGGATAAAATTTCGAAACACTGAGGAAATGGGATTTTAAGGAAAGTTTATTAACTCGTCTTCTACTACAAAGACGTCAGGCTCATACTCCAAGGACTTCAGCGATCGATATCGCCGCTGGAGTGTAGGAGGGAGGGAGGAAAGGGAAGAGGGTGAACGGAGGGATCAACATGAAAAGATCGAGTGATGTCGAAGTCGGCTCTCCAAACAACCGGTAGGGGGTTCAGTCAGAAGGCGGACAGAATTAAATCTGAATTCGTCTAGTACTTCACGTTCGACAGAGCACTAAAATCGGGGGCAGGCGATGAATCTGTGAGAGAAGGGCTTCTGTGAAGTAACACCTCCATGGTGCGGATAAGGTTTGAAGTAGGTAGAAATAGTACTCAGTTCTCTCCTACTGCAAAATGTGGGAAGATAAAACAGTTGTTGTTGCTCTAGGGTGCCACTCTAATGGCGCTGGAAACGAATGAGTACTAAAACCCATATGGCGTACGAGATAAGACCATATAACGGCCGAACGGCGGAAGTGCCCACGGCAAAAAGGCACTGCCTCATGGTCCGCAGTACAACGAAACTCTCATGGCTTAAAGTGTGAAATGAGGTGAGTTCGCTTGTCGGGTCTGCGGAGGAGCGGCGCAAATAAAAATGAAGGAAGCTTCTGAACGACTGCAAGACAGAAAAAAAACACATGCAGTGTGTTCAAAGGTATTACCAGTCTAATCCGGCTCGGGCAACTCTATGTAAAACCGATTTACGATGCAGAGGTAAGGGAGCGCAACACCACATCCAAATTTTCGGTGGGGCATTATACCAGCGTGCTCTTATCACTCCTGCATCTGACCATATATTTTTTTACTGTATCAAAATAACGAGGATGGCGGTTTCGTCCTGCCTCCTCCGCTTCGACACCCTTATCAAGAATATTACAAAATTTGTTTGCGCGCACGCCATCAATGCAGTGCTCCTGACTGAAGCTGCACATTGTGCTCTCTTGTGCGTATAAGTTAGCTACACAGAACATAATGCAATTGCACTAGACAGAACAGAACACCAATATCACAGTGGCCGGCTAATCACAGACAGACTTTAGCAGTCGACCCTGTCTTCCTAAGGCAGTTTGATGCAAAGAAATCCATTTTTCGGAGCTGAGCGAGGAAAAACCACCTGCTATCTTGAGACATTTGAGCGTCAATAAAATTTGTGTCATCACGTTTTGCCACTCAGTGCTATTGAAGATGTTGCCCCATGTCATTAAAGCATGCTGTGAATGATACGTAAACTCTCGAATTCATTCCTCCCCCTCGGCATCGTCTCGCTACCGAATTCAATCGTCCCTCTGAGCACGTCGCTAAAGACGAATTGCGCACCTTACCTCCATTCAGTCTCCATTTGCAAACGCCATTTCACACAGACTTCCTCAGAACGAACCCTTCCTTTGACGAGTTGAAATGCGATTGTCGTCGACGAATAAACCTGAGCGTTTATGGTGATTGTTAATGCTCTGCTAGGCGTTGCAAGTGAACTTTGCTTAAATGACGCGACAACGGCATTGTTTGGACGTCTTCCACGAAACCAAAGTTATGCGCGTCATTTGCATAATTCAAATGAATGTACAGGACAGCCGGCCAACCTAACGCTGCTCGATTTATAATAGCCTTCAGTTTAGCGTCGAAACAGAAAAAAAATCTAGACACGTGCTACAATTGTCCAATACATCTGTGGGACTGCCCAGTTTAACTGATATTGGCAAAAGGAGCATAACGGTGCCGACAAGTTAACAAAAAGATTGAGGATGCATTGGCTCAAGGTTGCAAGCTGCCCTTGCCCGGAAATTTACTACTTTTTACAGAGAAGTCCCCAAGTGCTGCCGATAACTAACTGCAGTCACAGGGTGTTACCAAGGATGTTACCAATAGCAAATAACCAATAGCATTTGTTAGATAATTTGGTTCAAACGCCTCCGGTACCGCTGGAAATGGGAACTGTTCTCGTTCCTGGTATCGATGCTAAAGGATGACAGGTTAACTGAAAGCTCCATGTATCCTCCCGCCCACTCACAGCGGGGTTCACTTAAGATTGTCCCAACTGACAACGTTCAGTTGGGAAGTTTTTCGGTCTGAACCATACATTAATACGCCACCCACGAATAAAAAACTGTTTTTGAACGCTGTTGCGAAGAGGAAGAAATGAGTGAAACTGTTAGAAGAGTGAACAGTGCTGACCATACATAGTTTTATTTAGGCTTCTGAAGGCAAACAACACTGTTATTATTCGTGTCATAAAGACATGCCACCAGTCCAAATCATCACAATCCGTCACTTCTACTTGTCACTGCCACTCCATGTGAGACTTTCGTCATATTGGAACATCTTTTTTAGCATCCAGAAAGCACTTTCAGAATAAACGAGATCAGTGGATTTGAAGTGAAAAAGCAACTAGAAATAACCAATAATCCTTCACCCCACCTAGGCACATCACATAGCTGATATGAACGTTTCGAAGCTCGTTCTCGCCTTTAATTTTCCAATCTCCAACGTTACCCTCGCCAAGTTGAAAACCACTGGGAACGACTTTCTGAGCGGTGGGACCCCACATCGCCCCAAAACTGGCACACGGGTTAAGGACACAAGCTAACCTCGCTGAATGGACATTCCCTCTTATATGTCCATCAGTGCCAAAAAGGACAACCGAATAAATACCGTAAACCTCCAAATACAATCACTCGTCAAAACAGTTCCAGGTGGACGAATTCGTATGAGGCTCCCCTCGAATTCAGCCACTTATCTATCCCTTCCGTGCGACGAAAAGTTTCAGTCGCTGAGAACCGCATCCAAGGTTTCAGGGAACAGTTATGAAAGCTGAATGGACAGAGAAAGTGCCAAAAGCACAAACCTCTGTCACGACATCAACATTACACGCTTAAAAGAATGTTATTCGCCTTAGGCTGTCAGTACTTCTACAAATATAATGTTACTGTATGAGAAAGCAATAAGTCTGAAATGAGATTCAACGCGTTTCGTCAATCCAATCCTCCTTAACATATCATACCGTTTCCGCCACTTCATCTTATGAAGAAAACTCTCGGCAGGATTTCTACGGAGATGGAAATATGAACCTGCTACAGATCACAAGGCACGACTCACCTAGGAAAGGATGTAACAAGGTACTCCACGTATTCAATACACTTCAGATGATGCTGCCAGGATGGACAGCCTTCGGGGGAAATATGTCTTGAACAGCTTCCGTGAACGCTTTCTCATCTCGAGATATCACTCTTGGTAGGTGGGTTAACGAATAAAAATAAAAAACGAAGTGCATCAACTGGCTGAGACCGTATTATTCCAAATGAACGCCTCCTGGTTGAAAACGTTCACATGGATGTTAGTTGCTAATCTGAAGACATTTACTTAAGGTTTTACTGCCTTTATGAATGTGAGACAACTGCAATTACCTATGCAGTTAAACCTCGTCAGAACATATCTTGAAGTGCAAACATAAGGGAGGCCTTTCAGAGTCTAGTTGTCCGTCGATTGGTCGTATTTTTTTTCAACGGTCTCCAGCCAATAAAATCAGATGGTTTCTAGATTTCGTAACCATGTTGGCACTCTTAAAGCTGCCACCCGGTAGGGAACCAGTCCACTATATTCACCTCCCTCACTCTACACACTCCGTAAATACGATAGCGATTCAATATTGCACACCTTACTCACTCCATAAGCAGCATTTTCTCATTCAACTCAATGATTTCCTTTAGGAGAATCTTATAAAACCTTCCCCAATTCAAAATACCAAGACCTTTAGCGACTCCTGCCATCGAAATCTGACTCATCTCAGTGTTAAGAAGGTTTGGAAAGATGACACAATTCGAAACAATTCAAAGATGCGGCACGAGGCAAACAGAGCAACCGATCGTCTTTCGCAGACACTAGCAAGGGAGGCTTTTACATTCTTGACTTGCGGCGAAGCGAAAAACGCACTGAGTTCGTCAAACAATCGACGTCTATCCTCGATTAATACCTCCGAAGAGATTACCCAGTCCACCAAGAATACTGGAACCACCATTTTGGCGTTTGTACTCGTTCGCCTCTGCTTGAAAGCGACTCTCTTGCAGTTTCTCGAATGCAGCACACTTCTTGTCTTTGAAAATATTCGGCAACTGAAAACATCATCAAAATTAGCCGCATAGATTTTGAAAGGATCGCATAGAAGAAGGAAACAGATCGGAAATTTGCATAAGTCGCAATACACAATCGACTCGCAACGCTCCGCGTCAAATCCATATATCGTTACAAAAATCCCTTTCGCTTACAAGTGTCGTTTAACGACTGAATTGGTGTCAAATGCGAATATTACAATTCACCACATCCAACATTCCAAAAATTTACAGTTACAATAAGCTCATCATAGTTGCTGAAGGTCCATAACGCTGACATGAAAGCTCTGAATAACAGCACTTCACTCTTTTCATTCCCTTTTCTTCGTCATCTCCTTCCCGTCCATCCCTTTCCCTTCCACTACTTGTTCATTGCTTAAACGAGTTGCACGCTCAACTTAAAAAGCAGCCACCATACAAAATTCAGATCTCTGGAACAAATTCTGGCTACAGCAGTGTAACTTCAACGCCAACAGAACAATAATCTCCATCTCAGTCACCCCTCTCCCTCTCCCTCAGGCATTTCCGGAGTTGGACAGTCGAGGTGTAAATCGTATGAAAGCTCGAACGTACCAGCTAGAACCTTTTCAACCCGTTATATCTGCATGCAAACTGAAAAATTTCGAGAAAAAGACAGTAATGTAAACACTTTTCATATAATGGTTGCTGAACAAAGCTGTCTCTGCGTCAAATGCCAAATACTAAGACGGCTATAAAAAGGTGAAAAATGTATCGAAAAAAGTGCCAAAAGAGGCGGATAACCCTTCTTCCCACCATTCCCTTCCCCTCTCTTCCTCTTCAAACTGCAAAGGCAGCGAAGAAGAAAATCCCTTACCCAAAGAACTGTTATGGATGTTTCATATAAATTTTCCAGAATCGCCATAAGTAACCAATCAAAACAAAAACATCCCTACCACACCCAGAAAGGATGACTGTTTAGCACGCAGAAGTGCTACGCAAAACGGAGCAAAAAGATGGGAAACGGCTTACCGAATTCGCTGTGGTTGCAGCCTCGAACAATAGATTCGTCTTCACTTTGGCACCTTCGATCTCATAGTCAACCACCGAATGTTCGCAAGCCAATAACCGATCTGGGTTTCTCTTCGACACCCAGTATTCCAACAATTCCGAGTTTGTTGGAGTGTACGAGCCTTGCTGAAATCTAGTTTCTCTTCTTTCTTTCTTTCCACTCCCTTGCTCTCCAGATTCATTTCCGTTCAGCTGCTGCTGTTATCTTATCGCTAATTCTTCGCACCCATCTGTGTGTTCCAGTTATTCCGACTACACCTCTTAGCCTGTCATAACAAGCGAAAGCTCGCTGGATTTATTTCGAGACGAAGAAATCTCCTTCTTAATAAAACAGTGAGCAGCAAGGAACCCGTCAAAGAGGACTGGACCCCCTTACTTAAGCCTTGCCATCAAAGGAAGCAATGTGCAATTGCAAGCTCTTCCAACTTATTTAAAATTGAATAGTATGCAGCTATTGCTGTTAACGCAGATGCGATGCAAACTGCCCAAATGGTCTAACTACCAAATCGCGGCTGCTCATACAACACCATAACTTTTATAACAGCGCAGAAGTATTGCTGCAAACACGAATAACAGCCGAATTTATACGAAAGACAAGTAGAAATACATGCCGAGAGGCTCGCGTAACTGGCGTTTTTGCAATTCCGTCTACTAGGCCAAACCATTTCAAAAACTTTCAAGAGGTAATGAAGCATGCATTATAAGGTATTCGTATTTCAACTCAAAAAATCAACCAAGCCAACGCTGTTTAGAAATAAAGTTTTCTGCATGCCTCGCGATCCATCGACAGGAAAATGATGTCCGTAACTCATTCCGTAATTGATGGGTCGATTTCCGGTGTGGTATATGTAAGTTATGCACCACATCTACCTTCCTTAAACATATCTTCAGCAGTAGTGAAGATTCGAAGGGATCACGTTGACAGCTGCAACCATCTAAAAACAAATAAGACTTCGTCACGGTATGGTTCGAAAGTGCAAATTTGAAAACTATTAACCTCGATGCTGTTTGCGGCGAGCCATTCGCCGATCATCGCCAGTTTGAACGCCTTTCCCAACAACGGATTATCGATTGTAGCGAAAAATTCTTTTTCCAGCTGTAAAACTTGGGAATAATTCGTTTGATACCACAGTAAGGCTGTCAACGCCAGCCTGTTCGACAAAGGCACCAAAGTACTAATACGCGCATAGTGCTAACATGAATGACGCATACGAAACGTTATTATACGATGCGATATCGCATATGATACGACGGTGACATGTAATGATATCCAAATATCGCACGCAGATAATAAAAACTTGAAATCCACATATAACAACTACGAAACTTATGAATCACGCTCAGGCAACAAACTATTCAAGAACAGAAAGTCGAAGCACCTAAACGCCAAACCACTGTAATAAAAAACAACACAACCTCATCTCAACCTCGCCATCTGCCTGAACGATATATTCAGGATCCCTTCAAAAGGGAAACAGCGAGAACGGGTCAGATAAGAAATAAACCAACGTATTGCGACGAAGAATCAAATGACTACTCCACTTCCCTTCCCTTGTCACGCAGAGTTCACCTCTATACAATGTTTCATTTACAACAAAATCTTGTGCTCCGATATTCAACTATTGAGTACGACATTTTCTTATCGAGGATATTGCACTCTTCCAACCCTCCCCCCTATTTTCCTTAACCTAATACAGCATGAAAGAAGAGTACAGAAACGACTCTAACATTATCCTCTCCCAACTTAGACCTAATGCTCCACTCGTCCATCTCGCAAACCGCACCTGGCATCAAAAAGCACGGTATAAAATGAGTAAAAAGATTACCTCAGCTCGAGAATCTCCTCGTTCATAGAATTTCATCCATATATCGACTGCTCCTTGCTTCTGCCAGTAGTCCTTTTGCCAAACCGATTTTGAAAAGGCGGAGCACATTGTAAAGTTCGGATCCTCTGGTGGCGGGCAAAGCTTGACTGTTAGGCGATAAGTTCGTTCTTCTGTCGCACGACACAGATTCCCATCTGTATTTTCTAGCAACTTCAACTTCCTGCAATAAGCATATGATAAATCTATGTGTAACAGTTCGCCAAAACTATTAAGGTTCATAATGCAGCCAAGCGAGAAGCTCTACTTCAAAGAAAGTTGTTCTAAAGTCCGAGGACTCAAAGCGGAACGCCCCTGGATTGAACAGGCTGGTGGTGCAATTTGTATCACACAACTCAGAATCAACGGAACGAGCAAAATCGAGCAGATGATCTCAAATGGTCATCATTATTAACTCTAAGAATAAATAGAATCAAAATTTTTGGATTCAAGAATTATAGTGGCTGCAGCCAGGCACCGTTTAAACTTCTGAAACTAGCCAATACGGCTCGGCCAAAAGCCTGAAATGTGCTTATATCATGGTCTTATTATTCGTGGCCGAAAATGATGTCATTTTTTAGTTTACTGTAGCAAAGCAAGACTAAAGTAACGAACATCGCAGTACACCGCGAACTCCAACGTAGTACGGCACATTAAAGTAAGGCCTCTCACAATATAACTACCACAACAAAGCATAGTTTAACAAATATACAAACCATGGTTGTCCACAAGACACATTTCAAACTACTAAATAAGAAATTAAATCAATTTATTTCTTAAGAACAGAAAGCCTCTTTTCCCTCCGCCAAGACAGGAAGCAACCTTCTCCTCGGGCCAAAGGGTGACCCCTCTTAAAGGGATGAACATCTCTGATGTATCCGTCGCAACGCCAAACGCTAGTGCCTATCCCCATACGACAAAGACGATCGCTGCGGCGAAGTGGATACCTAGTGTTTTTGCACCAATCGCAATAGAAGCATTCTCGTCCGCACGTCGCCACGTCCATACAGCGCAATTTTCCAATTGGTTGAATCATCACATCGAGTTTCATTGCGAGCCGATTTATGTGCACCTCTGACAACGTATCACATCAAATATAAGGAAAATCACAACTGCATGCGAAGGCAGCTCTAAGCAGAACAAACTGTCGCTTCTTTAAGGAAACACATCATCTTTTTAGCTCTATTATCCTATTTGAGCAAACTCGTTCTGCAAGAATTTGATAGAATCATTTCAAGAAAAACCATTTCCCCATAGTGCTGTCCCTCTCCACCTCAGATGATTACTTATGCACTCTGAACAGACACCAGAAGAATAATGGCATTCCAATTCCACAGATAACTTAATCAGATCAACAAAATGTCAGTTCGCAACAGCAAAAAAAATCCTCGAATTTTCCTGTTTAAAGCGAAATTACGCTTTGCTCTTAAAAACGATGGATGAAAACAGCAATCCCATGCTGAGCGAATACATGTGTTCATGTAGGAGAAGAGGGGCCTTCCTGTTCTGAGTTAAACAACAGATAAAAGAGTAAAAGTTTGCTGCACATGAAGGGGGAAATGAAGTATGAGTTCGCATATTATAAAAGAAGTCACAGCTATCGTGTACATCACATGCGATGATACATATAACCGTTGCAAAGTGTGTTTTTGCAAATGCAAATGTGCAAAAACCGTGGGGATGTGAAAGACGCTTAAGCATCTTACTAAAAGTCGTTATCAGATTACTAACGACTTTACTCAAAACACCGCCTAACTCTTTTAAATCGTATGCGAATATCACGCCTTATCCACGCTCACTCTTCCCATCACTACCCGTTTCCGTTTCAGAAAAAGGAAATGATATACGGATGATGATGGGAAGATGAAGCGAAAAACTTCGGCACGCGAATACCTTATGAGATGGAGCGGACGGAAGTGAGGGGGGTACAAAGTGGAGGGGGAGGGGAGGTAAGAGAAAGATGTAACTTGTCCTGCGCTCATAACTATACAAATTAGTTGCTGCTAATTTTGCTGCTATGAAACCAATCCTTAGTTTTCGACTAAATACACTATTAAATCGATCTTCCTATGCCAATTACATTAACATTTTGCTGAAGTAAAAAATGAATTCCTTGTTCGAAAAATTTATAAAAGATACACATTACACACCAATATTTCTGCGCACACCTAAAAATATTTGGGTTTGCGCAGAAACGCACTGCTCACTGCATTCATATCATCATGGATAAAGGGAAATAATGATGGATCGATTCGAGCTGCATTCCATAGCAAAGCATAATTAAATTTTAAAAAAGAATTTATTTCGCCAGCCAACTGGGAGGAAATTTTATGCTGAATTCAGTGAGATGGATGAAGAGACCTGAATGGCACATATCCATGCAAAGGCTGCTCGAAACGGCGGAAACTCTGCCACAAATGATTGTCGCTCAATGTTTGGAGATAAGAAAACAATAAGACAAATCAGCAGCGGGACTAACTTGGCGGAAGAGTGACGTCGATGGCCATATCGAAACAGTCAGGCCACGTCAGCTTCAGTGTACCGTCACCATCCCTTTCGGATGGATGATGGAATGAGGGATTGGACAGTTTGATTGGATCGGTGCATGACTGCCCGGTGATCTCTTTGCAACAAGCGGATGTGCGAACATCTTTCAGTCGTGCTATGAACAAGTTCTTGCTGATCACAGCCTGCAACTAGCTTTTCTTAAACATACAGTGTTAGCTGTTCTCCGCACGAACATTCAAGACAGTCAAGGCCCATTAAACAATACCAAAACATTTATAGTTCCTACGAAGTGGCTGTCCTCACGGTGCGAACCCAAAAACGGTTTTTCATTATACTACCAATTAAAACGGTCAGCGATAAAAGAGTTATGCTTACATATATCAGTCGTCCCCACAAGCCAAGGAGTATTAACTACGTATATCACCAGTTATTCAGCTTGTTTATCTCCACTTCCCACCACCCTCCCCCCTCTCGCAAGAAGCTGATCAGAAGCCACTTTACGATCTCCATTTTATAAACAGATTACTTTCCAAGCACGGATGGCTCTATCGGGTGACTGTTTCATAACGACAAAGCAGACGACATGCTGCTTATTTACGCATATGTCACATATTTCAGCGAGAAAAAAAGATGCGAAAGCTGTGGGACGCAAACTGTTTGACTGACGACAAAAGCAAACCGATCCTTAAGGAACGCAGCGCAAGACGTTTATCAATAAGCGTTTGTTTTCCATCTAGTCCACTTCAGATTCATTTTTCTGCATATATATAGATATATATATATATATATATCAAATTGGCTGTAAGTGAAGCTATAGCGAAGCAAATTTTGGAAGTGACAATGAGCGAGGTTGCACAACAACATTACAATTGAACAGTGCCAGCTTTCGCTGACCTGGTAAGAACGATCTCCAAGTTTCTGAACAGAGCCAGTGCCGATGGGGACGTCTTTGTCGTTGTAAATTACTGTATTGCCGTTTTTGTCGGCCACAACCTTGCCCACACTTCGACCCTGCGCATCGTAACATTGCGATATACCAGGAGTCTCGGCTGCAATAAAAAATAGACCATCTAGGACAAGCGATACTTTCTAATTACATGTGATCAAAGGATCATAGAAAAATGAACATCAAAGAAGCAACCTAGCTCCAACAAGTACTTCATTATTTCGATGAAACCGAGTAAAAATATCGAAATCGAAACAGTAACTGTTGAATTCCTCTGTACTGTTCAGGCGCGGAAGAAGCAATAAACCTAAACTGCCTACACCAGAAGGGAATAACAGTAAACAGGAAGTTTCGAACCGGTGGCAGCCCAGAACCGTTCCACAGGTTAAAATGCCAAACCGGAAGTCATATCGACATATTGCCGAAGTGCTGACGCAGGAGGCACTCGCAACAACGAGGACAGCAGCTCTTGCACTGATTCTTTGAAGTGATACCTTCAAGTGCGGAGAAAAAGCCAATTTATGAGTTACAAATGCAAATGCCTCGAATGAAGACAGCGGTTATGACACGTACAGCCTCTCTTTCCCACTTCGAAAGTGGCTCACTTGGCGTAACCAACTCGTCGCAACGTGCAAGTGCTCTACGTTAAGTAAAGACTCCATCACGCGCAAAAGGTCGCATTACGTGAGACCGTCAAAACCAACGATTTCTTAAGAAATCGAGAAAATTCTTGAAAGCAATTATTTGTGGAATGGGAGAACGAATTTGCTGAATGAAAGAGCTAACTAAGCTTGCACATATGCCTAATCACACATGGGTAGCTTCCTTCCCTCCGTTCCTCCTCCTCCACCTTAGTCATTTGTGCACGAGTTTTGCAGAACCAGGAAGTTTTGTTGGTTGCAAAAATATCGTCGAGGGGAGAGGAAGGGAGGGGAGGACGAAGACTGTGGCTGACACGCCAACTCGATTTCTTCGATGACAAAGATGACACTGGCCGTCACCCCCATACCAAAACATCTTCTGACCGATGACGCAAAGGTTGTTGAACTACAAAAATTTATGCACAGATGTGCTAAGACAGCTTTCTGCAGATCTTTTTGGCTGCAAATATGGTCTTTCCAAAAATTTAAGAAGAAGGAACATATTCCGGTACTTCGGTTTATGTATATATATATATATATATATATATATATATATATATATATATATATATATATATACATATATATATTTTTTTGACACAGTAGACGATAAGCACATTTCAAACAGCATAGAAAGCTCTAGCTGAATCAGTCATATTCTTACCAA
>JPKZ01002247.1:0-24171 GCA_000803305.1 Toxocara canis
TCTCAACCACCAACTGACATCACTCTGCCAACGGTATATTACTAACGTAAGTCTTTCACCTCATTCCTCCTTTGAATTAAAGACACACTTAGTTCAGTACACCAGTGTTTACTCCCTTCCCCACACTAAGGGCAACCTCTAATGAAATGGGATGTTTTAGCCTCCAGGTGTTGATGATTTATAGTGTTGTAGTTTTAGGTGGCATGTAAAGAACATATATCGGATGCTTGCTCACGGCAAAAAAGCTGGTGTTTGTTTCGCTTGACGATCACACTGATATCTCTGACGTGCAGACAGATAGTAATGGCTCCGATCAAAGAGAAAACGATCATGATTGACGTGACTGCCGTCTGTGAAACTGGAACCAATGCAGTGGTGCATAAATTGATCGGTTCGGAGGGCGTCGTCTTTGGAGGAAACGTTCGGGGAAATATCATTTCCACTGGATGCATTATCCTGTCGAAGAGAACCATGTAGATGATTACAGTTAGTTTGTGTGTGATCGCGCTGCTTAACACACCAATGTTTCTTTGCAGTACTGGTTCTGCTGACTAGTGCATATTGTATCGTCAGCGTTATGGAATTAATTTAGTCCATATCGTTCATCCCAGCTTCAGTTTCCATCCGTTCCGTTGAGCTCCTTCACTGATCAAACTTACGTTCTTTTCAAATAGTTGGGAATTGGTAAGGTATCCGATTGGGACAATGACGCAGTGCATGTGTGCTTCAGGGTCTTTGCAGACAGTACGCTTATAGGATGATCAGAAATTTTCGCCTTTATTTGTACACCTGTCCAAATTTGTTTGAAAACGTTGGTCTTGGGACTAGTGGTCGGAATACATTTGTGCATTGTCTTTTTTTTTTACTTTCTGTTCATTTTGGAATAGTAGCCGATAGGCACAGCGTGGAGGTTGCAGCATACCTCGACAGAAGTAATAAATACTGCGGGCATTTTTCTCATTCCTGGTGGGGCCGCAAAAAGAGACGAATTGGTACCGGAAATTCTTCCCCATCCCCGGCTTTTTTCCAAATGTAACTAGAGGGAAATTTGAGATCTCCTTTTCGCAAAATAAGTCTACAGTGAGGAGGCCGCAAAAAAGTAAAACTGAGGCGTTGCGTCCTATGTGCGGAACTTGGTTTTGCTTTCGCCAGCCATTTGCTTGATTGTTTGGTTGTCTGTGTAATAGTAGCCAGTAAACATGCAGACGGATTGGCTCTTATACGCTCCAGTATCTTGAACGGTATTGGAGCGAGTTTTTAAATCCTGCAGTATCCTAATTGTAAATGGAGTTTTGAAGTGGTCAGGGTGGCCTTGAAATTCTCAGCATCTTCTCGTCGAAGCACAAGGGAAGGCACCTTCCCCGGCTTTCTTTCTGCGTCCTTCGCTAACAATAATCGTTTCTTTCAGTGCGAAGTGGAGGCAATTGATTTAGTAGAGATTCAGTAGAATATGGAATACTTGGTTGCGATCCATTCGGGTGGCAACATTGATTTCGATGCGGTTAGTTGTTCACTTTGATGAAGTTATTCCTCGGTGTAATATCTGAGAAGTGTGCATGGCGAGGGCAGGCGTGGTCCTGATTACCACTGGTTTGGTTATTAATAAAAACCATTGCGGTTACTCAAAGCATTTGAGCTTCTGTTTGTGACTGGTTATTGGACTTTTCATTTTCGAGGTACGGTTTTGGCGAATACAGATTTTGACGCATTCATTTGTAACCCATCCGGGATTTTTTACAGAATTTGGTCAGGCTAATTTGATTTTGTTATGGATTTTCTCTAGTGAGTGAATTGCCAAAGGGCGTTGCTGTTTCAGGAGTTGAACCGAGCGATTCTTTTGGCAAGAAATATGAATCCGAATGTGACTGTCGAGGAGACGTAGCTGAAGCTGGAGTCCCAGAGCTAGGGCGCAGACGATAGCGATTTTTGATGCCAAACTTCGCACTCGATCTTTTAATGAAAATTTTGCTTTTTACTGATGGCTTAGTTTAGAGTCAGTCAAATGTTCTTTTCTGCGAAAAATTTATGGCGACTAGTATCAAACTGGTGAAATGTAGTTTATCTTAAGCTGGCAACGGTGATATTGAAATTTCAACTGGGGGCGCATGTGCCTTCCATGTTCACGAATGTCGAATTCCTCGCAGTGGAAATTGCGTTTTCATCGCCTCTTTGAAGCGTGTCTTGCACCTTTGTTTTGTGGATGCGAGGCAGGCGTGTTTTCGCGAAACAGTCGTAATTCTGCTTGACGGTGGATCCGACTTCCCTTTTCTGCTTTCTGCACCCTCATCCCTCTTTCGTTTTCCACTTCCATTTCTTCTTGTACTCAGACTCATTGCTGACAAAGAATTCACGAAAGCCTACGTTTTTTTCCTATCGTGGATGTAGTACTGGATATGAATGTCTGTCGATTAGTCAATATGTTTTTACTCCTCAGTCTCGTCCTTCATCTCCCCTTACCTGTTCGAGGTGGGAGATTCGAAATTACGAAATCCACAATTCCGTCCTGCATAAACAAACGGCAGTGCTGTTCCTTGCACTGAATCTTGCTTTTTATTGCCAGCAAAGAGTCGTTTCGTTAGTATCTTTCCCTACCACATTTTAACGGTACATCTGTATCGTTTATGCACGATAGCTGTGTGCTTCGTATGTTTCAGTTATATTCGTAATCCCTTATATATCCCCATGCTCCTCGTGAAACGAGCGCTTTTCCCTCCATACGAATATTTGGAAGTTTGCTATAAATCTCAGTGGTTCATCTCTTCGAGCGTTATGACGATCTAAGATATCGCATAACATCTGTTACATATGTTCAGCAAGTGTTATTCCGGGTATATGAAAGTATGAACACCTGGATTCTCTGAACCGTCATGTAAACGTTTCATCATGAAGCGGTGATGCTGAGAATTCTTGAGGTCTGGGTTCTAAATGTGAATTTATAAGACATTACAAACGCATAGGGTCTAGTCCTCAATGTTTTTGGGTGGTCGGCTCGTGGAACGGCCCGCATAGCTTGCTGGTCTTACTTCTTAATGTTCCCTAGCAAATTTCCATTTTGCGGCCACAGTAGGGCTGGGTATTTCGTGCCTGATTGTACGTATGTGTGCGTTTATCTCTGCCAGTTAAATACGTTCAGTTTGGAAGTCACTGAATTTGCAGGAATAATAACGCCGTTCTAAACATCACTGTTGTTGTTGAAGTGTTTATTGCCAGGTAAACGAGTCATCTCCTTTATTTCAAACGGCCGTCGACTGCAGTGGGAGCAACACCTTTTAAATAGGAGGGAAATTGACATAGTTTTTGTGGAAGGGTGGGTCGCGGAACAAATGGGAATGCGTGCCAGTAAGACCACAATAATGTGCGTTTTGGCTACTCAAATATCAAATCATTACTAATTCCGCCACTTTCGTCAACTGCTCGCAAACGGCGAAAATTCAGCTTTCTTCCCGACCGGGCCTTTTATACAAATCTTTTGTCAAAGCTTCATTTTTTTTCTGGTCCAGCCAATAAACTGAGCGGCCGGGTCGGTCGTAAAGTGTGCGCAACTTGGTGCACATTTTGTGCGCAACTCGGTGCACATTATATCTACTAATTTCATAACTCTTTATATGGCACTCTCACTTTAAGGGGCGGCCTCGATCTCTGATTCTTTTCGACAACGTTAACACATGCTGAAAACGAGTCGTATTGTATCCACGGGTTTTTGTCGGTGTGGGCAGACTCGACCAGTTTTTGGCGGAGTCTACCCAGTCCTTGCCTTGTTTGCCTATATTGCCCAATGTGGCTTGTGTGACCACTCGTCTTCCAGCGAAATTGCTTGGTATGATTTTTGGGAGAAAACTACAAGTACAGCATTATACCAAAGATTTTTGTACGATAACACTGTGGGATATCAATAGCACTGTGGGATACTGAACGAACGCTACCACTCTAGTGAAATGCGATCCGTGACCAGCCACGGGTATCGTTTGTTGTGCAGCGTCAACTCTCGCTGACCGCACTCATCCCATTTGCGGCCGATGTTCTTCGCACTCTTGGTGGGGAGTATGTCAGTTGCAAGTCATATCACGGTTCCTGGTGGACTGTTGTGCTGACGCAAGGCGGGGGGCAGGTCCGTTCACGCGTTGCGCTATTCACTGCTGCCGTGTGTGCGTGTGAATTTGGTCGTCTTGATTTGTTTTTCTTGTGCAGGGCGTGCGTGCACATTTTAAAAACATTACATATGCGGATGATGCAGCTGCGTCATCAAATTATAGATTGCGAGTTAATTGCTCTTCTTAAGGGTTGCTTTAAAGATATTTGTGGGTTATAGAAGAAACCCGGCTGCTCAGACTGTGCGGCAGTTAAACAGCGTGTAGAAATTGACGTGTACAAAAATTCGGATGGAGGTAAAGCGAGCCACGATTACTCTCACATTGCGTCGTGCGAAGGCAATGATTGCCATTGGCGACAAACAGTTAAGGAAAGGAAAAGTAAGGGAAGTTTGGTTGAATCTGTGACCGTTTACTGTGTAACTGTTTACATGGGATTGATTCTTGTTCTGGTTTGCGTATTCGTTTTGGGCGATTATCACCACGGTTATGCGATGTGATTATTGTACACGCCCCCCATTATGATTTGTGATGCTTCTATTTCGCTCATTTCTGAGCCATTTTGATTTATTACCACCATAAAACAAAAACCATTAATTTTTTGTATAAGAGGGGGGGAGGGTTAAAATGCACTACTAATGGTGCTAAATAACTGCAAAATCGAAATTTTGCCAACGTGACGAAGGGTCGAGCAAGGGTTGCAACAGAGCACAGATTTATTGCGGAGTCATTGGCTGCATTGCTGATGTAATGTAAGGACAGTCATCCACTTGTGCCATACAAAAAATTTACAGTCACCCAATCTATCTGTATCACCTTAGCGGATTCACTGGTCTTTGGTCGCGGCGTTGCTGTCTGCAGAAATACTTCAAAATATTGTTGTTTTTTTTTTTTTAAATTTTTAGCAGATCGCAAATGTTTCACTTTTAGGGTGACAGTGAGGTGCCAAACGCAGTGAAGGAGGAGAAAGAGAACGATGAGGAAATGATCAAGCTTTTGGAAGAAAAACTCAAACAGATACGACTTTTAGATTTTGCGGAACAGGGTCATTATGCCGCCGAGGGAGTTGTCAACAGCGATGCATTTGCAGAAGACCCAGTCAGAGGGTTTAAAGAAACGAGTCTCACTAAAACCGAATCTGATATAATCGGCAATTCGGAAAGCATTCAAGTTGAAGCAATCAGTACTAGCATTCAAAGTGATGACGGCGTTGCGGACATGGCTGCTGTGGTGAACGAGGAGCACAGGATCTCAGGTGGTGCAACAGGTCGGGATTGCGCACACGGTTTTAATAATTCGATAGAATCCGCTGAAACACAGCCTCTACAAGAGCGCATGCAGGAATCAAAGCAACGAGCATCATCTATTGTGACTGTTCCGAACGCAGAAGGCGGCGGAGAAATCAGAATATCGTCGGATTCGTGCCGCAGTGATGAGTCTTTGTCGAGCAGACCGGCGGCCAAAATATGACGATGAATGATGTAGAAGAAGCTCAACAAAGTCAAATTGGAAAAGCGTTTTCTTCCTGTGAGAAACCTGGCTCCGTTGCGGTAGCTCGGAACTCTGACGCAAGGAGCCAACCGCTCAAGAAACCCGAGCAGCATGCTTCTGAAATAGAGAGTGTTAATAAAGAAAGCGGTAACGAGGAACGAATGACCATTTCTGAACAAATGAAAAGAAATAGCGCCGGTGACAGTGAGTACCTTATCTCACCTGCTGCAGACGACCTGAATATTAGAGCTGAGGTAGAAGATGGGCTGGCGAAGAAGAGTGCAAATGAACGGCGTGGGACGATAGTGGACCATTCGAACGGGATAATTCAAGAGCGTCAGCCTTCATGGAACCGTTCACTGTCAAAGTTGCAACGGCTACTGGCGAAGAGTTGCCCATTTGCAACCATGGTGTACGGTCCGAGGTGTTAAATGCCCACAGTGGTGTTAACGTTAGCTTTGTTGAAAGGAAAGTCACACAATGTGTTAGAAAACGTGCTGTAATCGAATAGAATTTAGTGTTATACGTACGGAACAGTTACATCAATGCAGAGATCATAAGGGATGTAGGGAACTTAAATTCTTGCAAATGCTGGGTTAAACTTGCTGAATTTAGCAGGCCAGGTGATTTGACCCCAGGCGATCATGGAGGTAACTTCAGGTGTTAGATAATAAGGACAATTCCTGCGACCGGGAAGTACACGCGTACAGGATTTCCATGTAGAAAAGCTATTGTAATTAAGGAAATGCGGTCTCATTTCGGAGTACAGAAACGAGAAAATAGAGCCATGAGAAGAAAGTGCGCATTTTTCAACATTATGTAATTCATCTGAGTGAGTCGACCAAAAATTATAACGTAAATATTCCCCGACATTTCCAACATGAGGTTCGAAGAAAACGCTTCAGAAGTTGATTTACCGAAAAGTAAACGTTCTCGGCAATCTCCGGCATCAGGTTCGAGGAAAAGAAAATGCTTTAAAGATTGATATAGTGAGGATATTTTGGTTGAGCGCGGATACACTTCCCCGATCGCCATATCGCCATCGCATCCACATAGTTGAAAACTCGAGCTACGCGGAAATGCACGAATCAAAAGTTGCCAGAGGGTTTACCAAATGCGATTGACTCATTTTCGGCGGAGCTTAACTCTTTCAGACAAAACCGTCTTTAGGCAGTATGGAATTTATAGTTTTCCGTCCGCACGTTTAACGGTAGCGATATGCGCAATCAAAGCTTCTTCGATGTTGCATATTGTTGTGTTGCTGTGCTTATGTCTATATGCGCGGGCCTGAGCCGCGCCACAGCGGAAGGGTTCCATGTTCCAGCGCACAAGGTAGCTGAATCAGCGATGGATTTGAAGCGTCAAGAAAATTAGCGTATCTCATCGCTAGCTCACCATTTTCAAAATGTGGCTTGTGCATAACCACTAAATTAATGTTTCATTTTCCTACTGAATCGGTACTCCATAAGTGTTACTGCTGGTTTTGGTCAGGTTGTTGCGCGGTCGGTCGGCGGTATTTTTCTTTAATGGAAGAAGGGTGCGCGCTTCCGCCGGACTTCAAAGCTGGAAAGGTTTCGCAATTTTCAATGCGCTGTTTTAAAAACTTCTGGTGGCAGATTTTAAAAATCTCTGCTTACTTGGCTGTTTTAGAGATGGTTTCCAGTTTGTTTGAAATGACTGTAAATTCGGCCCTCAACGACAGATCGCATGCTAAGGTCAAGCCAGAAGTTCCGAAATCCTGGAATTGCGGCGTTTGTTCTGCTCCGGTCCTAGTAGAGGCCATCTTATAGTATCGAGGCATTATAAGAATACGTTGAGCAATGCCGAGTTTCGAGTCCTTTCGGTACTTCATTTCAGTATTTTTTTGAGTTCCACTTCCTATTTTGGTTACAGAAGAAGGCCTCGTATCCTCATAGATATACCTGGAAAATAGGTTCGTTATTCATTGGGCAAAACTCGTTCAACACTGCAATTGGCGCCGCTTCGTATAAAGTTGAGGGGAATGATACCATTGCATTATCATTCTTCGCTGATACCATTTTATTATCATTCGTCGCTGATAAGCCATAGACATTTGAGTACAGCGTCAAAATGCGAGCATGCACTTTGATATTGAACGCTCACAGGAGCCACGGCAATAACTCTGCTTTCGGATTTTCCACTTTGGGTCTGTAGTTCGAAACTATCGAACAGCAACGTATCCTTCAAACAGCACCATTGCCGGAGTGAACCAAATCTGCATACCAGTAAGATGCTTCAGCTATTCGCTCACGAACCCAATCCATGCGTATAGCGGGTGAAAAATAGCAATGACAAGTTTTCTACAATGTCGCGTCTTTTCAGAATGGTTCTCGTGGTTTTCAGTTGAGCCCGATTCAAAGCCAGTTTCGGGAGGATTTAAGTTCGTCCTTCAGAATTTTTCTACGAACCGGCGCCCCTTCTTCCTTAAGCCTTATCGACGGCCACATTCGTAACGTGCTGTCAACACGTGGCTTTGATGTGTTAAGGATTTATTTGTTGAGGTCGTTAACGGTCGGTGGCGAGTAACAGAGAAAATAGGGGCAGGAGGCTGTGGGGCCGTATATGAAGTCAGCGACGTGAAGAATAAAAGATTCAGTGCGGCTCTGAAGGTGTGATCTTGAAAATATCAATGAGCGGTAGCACAGCGTCCAAGTGCTAGACTGTTAGGCATTCCAGAGGCATGTCCAAAACCACTGGGAAACTTTCTAATCATTCTGCATGACTCTAATCACCTCCGTTCGCGGCCAAGCATATAGACCAGTAGAGTGCGAAGTCGAAAAAGCATGAAATCGGGCGCAAGATTGGAGCGTGCACAGCGCTTAGCGGCCACTGCATCCTAAATAATGCTAGCCTTCTGCGACGCTTGGTTTTTGAGGTTTTGTTTTTTCTTATCGTCGTGCGCTCCTTCCAGGGAATGTGTGTGAGCATCCTTTTCGAGCAGTTGCAAATAGGTGAATGTCTTAGGCCGCACAGTCGTCTTGCATAATGTGAAAGAGGAACTGCTTGTTGTGATTGGCTATTTATCTAAGGTAACAGTCATACTCTCATGCCCTCGCAGTCGGCATGGTTGCTAGGAGCGCTTATTGTTAAGCTAGCATACACAACAGAGAGTTTCTTCGCTTTGTGTCCTATCCCCCAGAGCGCTTATTGTTAAGGTTCCGAATTTTTCGTCTTCCACCATATGCTCAGCGACGAACGCGACTTGCCAGTTATGCGCTCCGCCGTTTTATCAGCTGTTTTTACTTTCGAAATTTTCGACATGAAATAACGTACAAGAATGTGGAGGCCGAAAACAGTTGCGCTTAAGGTAGAGTCAAACTCTGTGGGTGATGAAGGTGTATTGAAACTTGAGGCCGAAGTGCTCCGGCGACTCTGCTCCTTGTCAGCTCACGTTATTCGCCTAATAAGCGCCGGAAAACGCCTAAAGTACAGGTAAGTACCGACAGCTGCAGCCCGTACCCGTTGCAACAGCACTAACGATAGTGCACCTAAGGTTTTCCTCATACATACGGCGCTCAAGAACGTTAGCGCAAAAACTGGCAAACACACGCTCCGTATCACACCGTGTTAGTTTACGCGAAAATTTTAGTTGCGCATATTGAATTTTTTCAAAGAAAAGTAAAAAACGAAAAAAATTTGGATTAAGTTTTGCTCAACGGAAGATCACTTGCTGAAGTGTATAGGGCGATGTCAAAATATAACTGCCTCAAAATATGGGAAGAATTTTCTTGCGAGGCGTCTTGGATGTAGCTCACGTCCAGGGTTTCCTAGGGTACGTTGTCCCTCACGACGCTCCTTAGATATTCAGAATTGCCTGACATGTAGCAGCACGGCGATTATGGGAAGATGCCAAGAAATCGCTGAAAAAAAAAAAAAGCGCAATTAGTTTAATGAAGAAAGTTGGCCGCCTCTGGTGGAAAAATTTGAATTTGCTTGTGTGTAGAGTTAACCGAAGCCGCTGGTATTCAGCAGGATTCGTCTATTTCCATGTCCGGTTTTGTGATCTCGCCGAAGAGTTATCTTTTCCTTTCTTCTTATCGGAAATCGTCATTAAGCATGATCGAATCTCGTTGTCTCCGAAAAGTAAGTTCGGATTTCTTACGTTTCGCACTTTCTGGGTGCTGTGTTAAATCTATATTAGACCACTTTTATGCAAATTATTTCTTTGAAGCAAGCACTGGTTGAAAATAAATCAACTGTAAAGCCGTTGCATTAACCATTTCACAAAGTCCACCCAACTTAGTTCTGGAGGGCTTAAGTTCTTCAGGTGGAGGAAGTAAATTCTGGCCCTTCTGCGCTGCCACCACTTCTGAACAAAATTCAGAATCATTCCCGCCAGGAACCTGCATTAGTATAGTGAAAGCTTATCTGCAGCTTCCTGGTGATGACATTGTGCGGTCCGGATTTGATGTTTTTGAGACGAATGAGAGGAGTGAATAAGTACGACCATGAGCAAGACCATTTTTCACTCGAAACCACACTCAGAATCGGAGTGCACTGCCTTTATGCCATCAAGCAGGTATCATGTTTTCTAAACCTCTCCAGAACATCGTTGTCGCCTAAAGTAATTTAGTCTCATTGCACGTTTCGTTTCGAAGATGATCGCTGTTTGTCTCGGTACTGGCTAATTATGTTTCCTGTTTGCGCTGAGATCATGAGATTTTCTTACCGGAATCGAAAGAAAAACCGAAGTATTATGCTTTGAAGGGGCAACGAGAGCTAGAAATACCAAACATGGTTTGCAATGGCACTGATGGACAATTCCTTTACTTCATACTTTCGTACGTTTCAGTTGTTCAATTGCGGCATCCTTATGTGCTGTCAAATCGCTGCTATGAAACAGTAAGGGAATGTTGTTGGATTGACGTAATATGCCCTGATATGATTATTGTCGCAAATGGTTCCCTGCGGGGCCATTTAAAAGTGTTCTGTCGTTTAGCACCGACGGCTTCGTGAAAACATGCCGGTGCGAACACCCTTAACCGAGCAGACGTTCGCTTAGTAAGGAAGCGAGGAGTCTGGTTAAGTTGTTTGCAGCTCGCTTAAAGTTTGAGAGCAACGAAACAGCCGAGTGTTGCTCGAACTATCAACAATCACCCTTGCAGTGCGCTTTTAATCTCCATCTGTTTGCAGGTACACGAGATTGGTTTCGTGCATCGTGACGTAAAGCCCGGTAACATGGTTATCGGAGTAAATGGCCGTGATGCAAGAACAGTTTTCATGATTGATTATGGTATGACTTGACCTTCACAAACCCAAATATGAAAGACGTTGAAATTGTGGCGGCCGATGTTTCAAAGTAATTTCCTGTGATCTTTCATACGCTCTTGTATCTGATAACTAGCATGAGCACAGGTTTCCTTTAAAGAAGAAAAGGGAGGAGGGGGGGGGGGGCTGTTTTGAAGCTAATTTGATAGCGTAGTCGGTTGCATTTTACTTAATTGTTAGCAGTTCTCGGAACGTTATGTCTTAATCGATTTTTTTTTTTGAACGAATACACTAAAGTTTCACCTCTCAAGAAGCTTGTATCTTTGGTGATGTGGGTCTTTGTTAAATGTTTATCGACAGTCCTCCGAATTTCCGCATTTATATCGACGCGTTACGACGAAATACCCTCCCAAAGGAAAAACGGTTAACTGAAATATAGTGTCGAAAATCTACCGCACTTTTATTTAAACATCAAATTTGAAATCTAGAAGCATGGGGTCATTCATTAGCTTGGAAAGTAATCGATTTTTTTTTTTTTGAACGAATACACTAAAGTTTCACCTCTCAAGAAGCTTGTATCTTTGGTGATGTGGGTCTTTGTTAAATGTTTATCGAGAGTCCTCCGAATTTCCGCATTTATATCGACGCGTTACGACGAAATACCCTCCCAAAGGAAAAACGGTTAACTGAAATATAGTGTCGAAAATCTACCGCACTTTTATTTAAACATCAAATTTGAAATCTAGAAGCATGGGGTCATTCATTAGCTTGGAAAGTACCGAAGGTTCTTCGCTCATTAGGGGTTGCGCTCATAAGTGAAATGGATCATTACCGCAGGCCAGCTGCAGGCATGGTGCGATCGTTTACAGTACACGACGCGAGGAACGGTAAATTAACTCTGAGGAAGCCAAGAAAAAAGGTATTACTCCGTGGAACGCTACGATACTGTTCACCAAACGTGCACCGACGACTCGAACAGGCAAGTTAAGCCTCACAGTTTGAGCTGATCGAACTACCTGAACACGTGATAAAACGAGAACATAGAAATCTACAACTTGACTCAACGTGAAAAAGCATTATTCACAGGACTTATGGCATGCAGTGGCACTCATGCATATCGACTATCGATATTACACAAATGGAAAATGTTAAGTTCAACAAAGGAATACTCCCATAAGCACGGAAAGCGTAGAGTTTACTGACAAATACGTTAGTAGCAAGATCGGAAATTGAATTAGCAGAATTCTGGTAGTCTTTTTTAAACTTTTTAATAGATTTCGGTTCGGTTGCGTCCCGGCCGTGCGTCCCGATAGTCAACGTGCATGAATGCCTGTGAAACATTATGAGAGCAGCGAGGCGGCTGGACGCAATCGCGTGCAAAGATACAGAGACAAAAATACAAATACGATCGTAGTTTTACAATGGCAGAAAAAGCCATTTGCGTTGACAAACAAAGCCATATCGATAGTGCGAATGAGATGCGCTTGAATCCGATCGCTTCCTCCCCTCCGCCACCCCCTCCCTTCTACCCTTCTGCTTGTGCCCCTCTCATGGTTATCGATTTCATCGACATCTCGAGATGGAATATGGCAGCTCGTTTTTGGAAGTGCAGACGTCATGGCCGCCAACCGAAAGATGCCTTAACCATTAGCCACACTCGATTGAAAGCTTCTGAAATCTTCCAGACTTCCATTTCTGCTCTTGGTCACTTCCGTGTTGGTGCGTGAAGTCGGCATAGGTAAACGAGGAGGTAGAAAAACGCCTCTTCCGAATTTTATGACCACGCCAAACCACGAGCACTCTTTTTGTGGGATTATTGCAAGTTTTGCATCAGCAAAGCATACGTTGGCTCCGTTTTGATAAGGTTGCCTGCTCTCTTCGTCCTCTGTTTTCATTATCGCTCCCGATTAAAAAGTCGATTTGCATACTTAATTGAAATATACTCAGCCGGTCGCTCGATCACATGGTATCGGGGCACATTCCTGTTATCAATTGAGTCCAATTTGATTGCGAAGATGAGGCTCTAAAGGAGTCAAACTTCTGAGTTATCCCCCACTGTCATTCTGCAATTTTTTGAGGAATGCTCATGATGTGGTGATGTTAAGGGCCGACACGATGATCTGTGGTCGTTGCTTTACATGCTTGTAGAGCTGTGTGCGGGATTACCATGGAACGGGATCAAGGATGAGAACGTTCTCTTTAAAATGAAGGAAAGCATTGGCGACAGCTTACTTAAAGTGTGTGTCCATATCATTTGATATTATCATTCTCATTCATTTTTTTTTGTTTGAACACTTCCTATTCACAAGCGGTAGAGGATACCTCTATGGTCGTAAAAACAAGAAAACGTCCCATGTGTAATTGGCATGGAACTCTCTTTTGTCTAAGGCGAACGGTGATAGTTCTGAGTACGGAAACACCGATGCCGAAAGGGGTAGAAGCTTAGAAGAAATAGGATTTAGTTTTACGCCAATGATGCTTATCAGCAATAAAACAGCATTGAACAGTCCACCCCTATCCACAGCAACGACTTCACATTGTGCCGCCAAACATAGGGGTGAGGCATGTCTGCGCGCATGTGTTCGTCCGTTTTGTGTTGTCAGATGGGCAGCCGCTGTAGTTGTAATCTCAAAAATTGATCATCGTAATAAGCCGTTTTCAAACTGACTGCGAATATTTGCATTCTGAAGTCTTTTGAAGTAAAATCTTCCATAATTACGACGCATACAAGGACAGCCCGAGTCACAAAGCGCAAAGCACCATAAAAACGGCACCTTACTAAGTTACGGAAGGTAAAGTAACTTGGCTAACAGGAACTAAATTCGAAGGTATTACTTGTCTGACATGGGGAAAGTCGAAATGATTTTCGTAAAACGATCTTGCTTAGCATTTGCAAGTAAAACTGAGTGCTTTTCGCTGAGCGTGATGTGTACTTAAGCTAGTGTTGGGCTTCTGGGCATCGGAGGGTAGTAAATGACCGAGCTCTGGTTTCCAGCGTGATCCAACAAATAACCTTCCTCCGTTGCACTCGCGTTTCTCAAAAAAAAAATCTCGAGATGAAGAAACCAGTTCGTTTGTACGCACGCAAAAAGCACAACAAACTTAACGTGGCTGAGCGATGTATAATTTTTGTTTGGTTGGAAACCAGGAGAAGTATGAAGACGGATCGTATCCTAGTCACTGCGTTGCCGTTTCGTAGACCTTTCATGAAAATGTGCCATGCTTCGTCCCTTTCTTCCCACGTCAGAAAAAAACCTCGACGTTACCGAAACGTGTAGTGTCTTTGTGGATTTTCGCAGGAACGTCTTTTTGCTAAAACCGTCCCCAACCTCTCTAGTGTCCGGCAATTACCAGTAGTCTGAACTTTACTACACTAATATTGGGCAAGTTGTTATCCCTTTGGGTGAGGTGTGTAGTACAATAGGGTCCCTAATAAGGAATTTTGACAGGATTTGTCCAAACGCTGTTTTCAGCTAAAACATGAATTACCTTTTTTCTTTTACACGTTCTTCATTACTTCTCGGCTGTTCGCGGAACCAGTGGGCCCGATACGCGCAACAGCAAGAAGGTATCTTGAGCCGACCCAAGATGAGCCCACTTGTTATGCCGTCCACATTACAGCGTTTCCAGGAGGAATTTTGCCAATGAATCCGTATTCTAGTCTTCTACCTGGGCTGTTGAAACATGAAATTCTTAAGGCGCTACACCAGTGGACATGAGTTCTCGCGATCCACCTAGACGGCTTTGTGGTTAGACGGATCCACGTAGGTACTACCCGAACTGCTTTCAGTAGCCCACGAAGGAAAAACTAAGGCTTCTCTCTTACGAGTTTTAAAGTACTAAAATGATTGTAGAAATGCCCGGCAGAATTCAAGCCAATATCCGATCACTTAAAGACACTGAAATATGAAGACCGACCAGACTACCTGCTGATATACGATGAAGTAAGTGACGTAGAGTTTCCCTATGTTACTGTTGCTACTTTTTTTAAAATTGTTCTTCAGTTCTGTGCTGCATTCTTTCACAGTATCTCTACAGAAAACATAGTTCGTGGCAAACTGATAGTTGTCGGTTTTGCGTCGTTGAGAATGGAGAGGGTCGTAAACCTGCATAAGCAAAGAATGCAGCATTGCTCGCTATGGTCTGGAATAGGCAAAAATCTGTGCTTGAGATCCCTTGAGATGGCTCCGACGCGCCGTTTTTATGTTTCAGTCAATTCTTGATCAAAACGAAAGAACAACTTAAGGAAAGAATTTCATGAGGGAGCCTTTTGTCGAGCCAGTTCGGCTCTAGCGATCAATTGTGTTTTAGTTGATGAAGGGGGTACGACGCCTGCAGGCACATTTTGTTGACGCCTATGACTGGGAGGATGACAAAGATGTCGAAGAGGCGCATCATGTACAGACAGCACTTTCCATCCGCGAAGAGGACAAAAAGCATGACAAACGCAACGGTTGCTTTACTGATTTCCGTAATGGGTGTTCCCTTTCAGCCAAACTAACACAGTTTGGTGTTATAGGATGTCTGAAAAGTATTCATGACACCGTACCACAGCTTATGCTACGAATCAGACATAGGCGTCTGCTTCCTCCCCGCCAATCATCCGAATTTTTTGCAAATCAAATTTTGAAGGCCGAAAATTTTCGGACCTCATTTTGCGAGCCCATCTTTTTTGATAAAAGTGTCCAGCTACCACAGTAACCTTCGACGACAAGCTTCGCTAATTCACAAATAATTCAATCTGCTTTTGCTCATGGAAATTCCCACAAAACCTCTCTGTAGTCTCCATCCTTGAACTTCGTCCGTTCTTCAGGCAAATCACCCACTGCATTGATCTCGTCTTAGACTGAGTGTTCCCTCCCTCGCTTTCGTCGTTTCACACAATCCCCCCTCCCCTCCCCCCTCCCCCTAAACTTCGATGTCCCCTTCAAATTAAGCCACCATCTCGTGAACCGAAATGTTATAGTTAACGGGATACCGAACTGGATGCTCTCCTCAGTTTTACTGTCCTGGGGAAGTGCAATGTTAGTTTCACACTGTTGGAGCTCGTATTCGTCATTGAATTTATTTGCGCAACTCGAGTTGCGCAAGCAGTGGTCCTTGTTTATTGCCCAAAAATGTCCTCCACTGGATTGTTGGGCCAAACGGTTGGGGAACACTCGGTTATCACAGTATTTGTTATTCACCGTAAACATATGAATATACTTTCAGATAGCTTCGCTCTCGACTTTCGATTATATCCGACAACTGATCGGAAAAATTTCTCAGAAAACATATTGGGTTGGTAATTCGTCGATCGCAAGATCGTCTCTGAGTGATGCAGTTTTGAATATGCTCACAGATAATAAACGTTTGCTCGACGGGGTGCCATATCAGATAGGCCTGGCATGAGGTCTTTCAGGCAAAGTGCTGTACGTGGGAAAGGCAAGCAGAGTATAAAATAGTAGAGCTTCACAAATAATGGACCTTATTAAGGAGCCATCAAAGATCGTCTAACGAGGGCGTATAATGAAAATGATGGGTAATTCTCCTATTCTTTTGTTCGCCAGGGCTTTCTCATCATCCATAGCATAAGGCAGATTAAAAGAATCATCGACAGATCCCTGTGCTTGGGACCAGTACTTCCACGATTTCAGTGAGCAGAAGTGAAATGACTTCCATAACATGCATGATATTCGTTTAGATAACGATTGCCGTTTCGAACTGTGCTGTTTCCATGTTCACACTGTCCTGTACTGTGTTCTTTTTAAGCATAAATCCTATAGGGCCATTTGCCTGCGAGAAGCTGAAATCGCTTCAGAATACGCATCGAACGGCGCATAAGCGTTGACCAATGGCGTCGGCTCAGCAGTTCTTGAGAATTGTGAAGTGATTGTCCTTTCCAAAAATCTGCTTTCCTCGGGAACTTTCTCTTTTCAGACCACCCATCGGCGTAACAGTAGCGGGAAGTAATAGCAGCAACGAGAAACATTTTCTGGTACTGTGCCATTATCGATTGCTCTCTACTTTCCAAGTAGGGAAAAAAACAATATGAGCCATTCAACGGCATACAAAAGGCTTTTCGAATGCATTACGCACTTCGATATTGAAAATGAATATACAATAGATTGAACTGAAAAATTAAGAATGACGCGGCAATTCTGAATTATACTCAGCCGTATATTCGCACCCCCCGGTAAGAATTTACCCAAAACGGGGAAACACAAACGGACTGCAGTAAAACTATCAGCTTCGATTTCAGCACTCACTGAGGTGGCACGCTTCCATTATGTGCTATTTCATACTGCACTTACCAACGAACGGCGCCTTCCCAGCTTGCATCGCTAGAGGAGTCGCTGAAAACGGCAAATGATTCTGTGACTGTTACTTGCAACAGCGAGGGAAACTTTCCAACAAAAGCGATTATCGGAAAGATGTTCTCTTCACCTAAATATTAACAAACCTAATTATTGCGTACCCAGACCAGTCAGCTTCGGAGGGAGATCAGCGATGTAAATTATCCCAGACCTTAAGGATTTCTCTAACTAACCAGAAACCAAGCAATTATTCGAAACTTGCAGATGGAAAATGGAGATTCCAAAGCACGCAGAGAAGAAATCGCGCAGAACTTCCCCATAGACTACAGCAAAACTGTGTGCATCCCAACCCCAGAACAGCAAATCAAAAAAAAGACCTGACAGTTGACATCTGGATAATCCAACCTGAAGCCAACGCTGGGGCTTACTGGTGTGGCCAACGCAGCTGGAGGATCTGGACATCCTGGTCGTGACCGATTTTTGGGAAATGCACAGGCAGCAGTCAGTTTCAAAGGGACGATCATAGAATTCAAATTCTCCCCTATGGGATCCAGATCGTGGCAGTGCTAGTCAGACTGTCTAAGTGGCCGCTGATTGCTTGAAAACAAATCTTAACAAGTGAAAAGGTCGAAGTTTATAATCGGCCACTATTGCCACTATTTCACTATCAATTGTACCGAACCATCACTGCATTACTTAACCATCAAAGTGATATTGCTCGTTCATTCGGTCCACCATATGCCATTCCAGCTAATGGGACGGAACCTTTCTATTCATATTCATCGACTATTTTTTTGAAATCATTCTGACGATCCCGTATTTGATAAACACATTCACACGATCCATTGATGCTCTTTTCCGCGCTGGCGGCTCTGTTAAGCGAACTCACATGAAAAACTTGCCTCCTACCTGTTGTGTACAAATTATTTGCAAAACCCTGTTCGCTTCACCTTATTAAAATGTAGAAGAGCCAACAGCTCCGTTTCATGTAATCGTTCATTTGCTGTACATTCGTTTCATTGTTACGCCCAGTGCATTTCACTTCTCATTTCCTGCAAATAATTGTGTGTGTGTGTCATGACTTCGCCTACGTGCGCATAATATCGCTTTTCATTTACTTATTTCCCTTGAACCTTTTTTTTGCTGATCAAGCCCAGCCTGGGGGCTTTTGGCTAGCTTCTGTTTTGCTGGCTTAGGGCTGATTTCAAAAAATGTAGGTTATATGGTTCACAACTGTTGCAGATCGCGGAATGGTGGAAGTGCGAACTTTAAAGTTTCGAGGGTGAAAGCTATGAGATCGTAGGTTTAAAAAGTGCTGGCAAGAGGTTATTTTCGACACGGGTGGGTTATCCGGGTCAGTTTTGGGCAGCGTTGGCAGTAACCCAGTGGTCATCAGTTGAAGGGACCACATAACTGGTACTCCTGAATTGGCTGGTACTCCTGAATTGTGCTGTTGCTGAGTACCAAAGGAAACGCAAGTACCTCGATGTATTGGTTTTCGGTGGTCGTGCGCTCAATTAGTTTTTTTAGACGTCCATGGGATCTCTTCACCTCTTTTCGTATGTATATAGACGTTACCGCACAGTCTGTACATTAAAACTTTGATTTGAAAATCATTTTTCGAACGTCTCAGCATTACGATATGGTTACCTAGAGGTTTAGCGAAGCCATGCCACCCAGATGGGGTTTTAGGGGTGCAAGTGGGGTGGCTTATGTATATAGATGTTACCGCACAGTCTGTACATTAAAACTTTGATTTGAAAATCCTTTTTCGAATGTCTCAGCATTACGATATGGTTACCTAGAGGTTTAGCGAAGCCATGCCACCCAGATGGGGTTTTAGGGGTGCAAGTGGGGTGGCTGGATGAACTTGTCGCCACTGACTTCTCATACAAGCTATGGAAGGGAGGCAAACGTGTAATGTTACTTGCAGAATGGCGTATTACGAAGCGTAAACGGAAACATCTCATTGCTTGCCGCAAAGAACGATTAAGCGAGCTCATTACCAGTAAATGATTTTTAGAAGATTAGCTCATGATCCTCACTGATGTCGGTCATATAAGGTGCTTCGGAAAAAAATCCTTATTGCCAAATCGCCGTATAGTTGCGGTTGATTCGTTGTCGGTTTGTGCAATCGAAAGAAAAACGTGTATTTCGATTGCACAAAAAGAAATTATCCACACAAACAATCTCAATTGACATTTTAAAATGGACAAAATATCATAAAACGATGGCTGCTCGTCGACTGGTGAAATGTATTTCTTCTAATATACCTAATTGTTTAGTAATATTCATTTGTTTTGCTTTTTTTTTCTCTCTCAATCTATATGTCATCTTTCCACCTTGTGTATGTCAGTTTCTTTTTCGTGAAGTTTCATGTGCAATTTGAAATGATAAATTGAAAGTGATATGCTTTCTGCGATGCTGCAGCAACATCTTCGCTTTTTCAATTCTATATAAAATTTCTGTATGGACATCTAATTTCATTAAATTAAATTTCCTCAAAAGTTCATTAAAGTTTGGGTTGTTGACTGAGTTTTCAAGTGCTTCTAATTTATAGCCGTCTAGACTGTTTGTTTGATTGTGAAGCGTTTTTGTGTGACGAACGCGCAAAGAGAGCTGCGCAAAATTGGGCTTTTTTTTGCTCGCGTTCTTCCGTTCTTTTTTTGCAATATTTACTGAATCCTGTATGCTTTCGATTGTGGAAAATACATCAATAGACAATATTTCAACGTCGAAATGAGTTTTTAACCGAAAAAAAAGCATTCACATAAAATTATTTCACGTATTTCCTCATATGATCGATTTCTTTCCATACCAAACTTAAACAGAGTTTAGTCAAATAGGGAGAAGGGAGGAGGGGGAGGGGGAGGAAAAGTTTCGATGTTGGAGGGCGCTGTATTATCGTATTGGGTCTCTTCGTTGGCAAAAAGATGATGTATCTATTTTAAAGATCATTAAATCGAATGGCGAATATTACTTTCAAACGATTTTTTTAACATTAAAACGGTTCATAGTTGGCCGAATTGTTTGTGTTCAGTTCTCGTAAGCTAATAGATGTGAGGCTTGAGGTGAAAACCTTTGTGCTATGCCGAAATTAGAAGAAAATTTACAAGATTCTTGGAATGATGGACTTTTTTTTTTAAATCGACTTCTCAAGATATCTTTACGCTTCTGAAGCAATCTTACTTACTTGTCTGATTCTGGAGTCGTACAATTATGTTGGCACAGTGGTGCTTGAAATGATGGATAATACGATTTATTGACGTATCGCTTGTCATTTGCACAAATTAGCGAACATCTGCCGTCTTAGGATTAATTCAGCGCTTGTTCGGTGAGCTTGTTGTTCGCCTGTTATTGTTTGCTTCTTTCTAATTTTTTGCTTGTGCTCGTTTATAAACTAGTATATGTATGGAATAAATCTGAGAGACTTGTTTAGTGTTCATTCTTGCCTGCTGTTTGCTGATAGTGATACAGCCAATCAGCAAAGGCTGAGGAAGCTGTCGCTTAGAAATGACCCCCACCTCGAATCTCTCTCCTCTCATCCATAAAGGTGCAAAATTGACTGCATTAAGGCCTTTCTTCGAAGTGAATCGATATGTTGTGTTTCGCATATGAACACCAACACAGCAACTACAATTTTGGTGCATTTGCACTCATATGTAAAACGTTCGCTTCGAAGGCCGCTTAAGTATATTGTCGTTAATAAGCGAGTGAGTGAGTGAGTTGATGACTTGCCAACCGATTTCGTGTATTACTCGCAAATGACAAACATTCAGAAATTTATTTGATCCAATTGGCCAAGCAGTTCCAGTAGCAAAGAGTCGTTCTAGTGCGACCGGATCGGTCGAATAATATTCAATGTGGCCCCGGTCGAAAATGCATGTAAAATTAATGGGTGCATGCAGTTGCACTTTTCACTCATCCCGTCCATCAGCACATCGTTTCAAACAAGTGGGAAGAGGCGTGTCAGGAGGCTGGTACGATATGCTCTTTGCCCACTCATCCATCCATTAGACCAACCGGTTACATATGCTACCCGCAAATGAGGAATATTCGAATTGTACGCGGCTCACGTGGTCATATAATTCTTCTCTCTAAGGATTCCCTTTCCTGCTACTCAACTTGCGAAACGTACGCAAAATTTTGCACCAATTCAGTGCCATTGTTTTTCGTTGGGATCAGTGAAAACTGGTTTTGGCATGCGGAGGCCATTTTATCAGCTTGCTATGGGGCTATGTCTCGGCAGTGCGCCATCTACGTATTTACGGTGTAAACAGGCGCGCTGGACGTCGAACACACTAAAAAGTGTTGGCGGTTGGTGCGCTTTTGTTGACATAGCACTGCTGACGTGAAGCTATGTGGCTCTCTCTTTCTGTGTGTTACGATCGTTTCCTCTCCCTATCGCTCATTACCTTCATTCGGCGCCTACACCTGAACGGTGGCTGCACCACGAGATCCGTTGTGCTTTCAGAATTTGCGGTATTTTTGGAAGTCTTTTCTCGACTGCTGGATCATTCGACGAAACAAGATGCCAAAAATTGAAGCGTTATGATCTGGGCGGGAGGTCCAAAAATTGTTATGATCTGGGCGGGAGGTGCAAACCACTCTGATCTTTCTTTCGCTGCTGTTATCATCTTGATATGATGTGTCGTCGAATCGAATCTATGGGTTAAGATCGCTGGACGGTACGTCTGGGAGTGTAAGAATTTTTGGTACTGTGCCACTTTATGACTGTCTTTGTGTCGTTTAAAATTCACAGTATCTATGGTTTTTGTACCCCGAAGCTCATCAAAACATCTTTGCCTCTATCTCCACTTGCCCTATTTTTTTGTTGCCTTCGTCTTTACTTCTGCAATAGTTGAGAGTCATGCTTCCATTAGTTTTGATCCGCGTAACCATATTATAAAGATTTAGAAAACGCGTATTCTTGTCGAAGTTTTTGACAGCACATTGTTTAAATTGACGTCTTTGTTTGTTCCTTCTCTGAAGGCCGAGCCGAACGGAAGTGGAACTTCAACATTCTGTTCACTCATTCAAATCCATTTTTCTCGTCTAGATAGTTAAATAGTTGCGCTCAACAGTCGCCATTATCAACCTTACGTACACCACTTGTCATCCTCATTGTTCTCGTATCAGCGCTTTGTCTCTCTGTATGTGCTCTTTGATAGTCTCTTGGTGCCCTTTCTTCCGCTCCCTTAAGGCGCTTTTTTAAAGTGAAAGTGCCGATTCATTTTTGTCAGATCTGGCCGTTCAAAACACGCAATTTCAACAGGTATCGTTATATTAACTGCGGCACAAAACCATCCATTAATCGGCATTTCGCTTTTTCATATCGCTTTTCAAAAACGCTCATGCCCAACCAACTTGATATCTGTTAAGAAGAGCTGCGAAATTATTACAGCGGATGCTTTGGGGCAGACATTTGAAAGGGGAAAGGCACCTTGACGTGTGCACTCTTTTAGGCGTAAGGACATGCGGAGGCCATTTTATCAGTTTGCTATGGGGTTGTGTCTCGGCAGTGCGCCATCTACGTATTTACGGTGTAAACAGGCGCGCTGGACGTCGAACACACTAAAAAGTGTTGGCGGTTGGTGCGCTTTTGTTGACATAGCACTGCTGACGTGAAGCTATGTGGCTCTCTCTTTCTGTGTGTTACGATCGTTTCCTCTCCCTATCGCTCATTACCTTCATTCGGCGCCTACACCTGAACGGTGGCTGCACCACGAGATCCGTTGTGCTTTCAGAATTTGCGGTATTTTTGGAAGTCTTTTCTCGACTGCTGGATCATTCGACGAAACAAGATGCCAAAAATTGAAGCGTTATGATCTGGGCGGGAGGTGTAAACCATCCTAATCTTTCTTTTGCTGCTATTATCATCTTGATATGATGTGTCGTCGAATCTCTCCTATGGGTTAAGATCGCTGGACGGTACGTCTGGGAGTGTAAGAATTGTTGGTATTGTGCCACTTTATGATTGTCTTTGTGTCGTTTAAAATTCACAGTATCTATGGTTTTTGTCCCCTAAGCCCATCAAAACATCTTTGCCTCTATCTCCACTTGCCCTATTTTTTTGTCACCTTCGTCTTTACTTCTGCAGTAGTTGAGAGTCATGCTTCCGTTAGTTTTGATCCACGTAACCATATTATAAAGATTTAGAAAACGCGTATACCTTTTCCGGATGTTGCTACGTGACGTTTGAAGCGAATGCTTTCAAACAGTTTCTCAGAGACCATTGACGTTGACTTCGTCGATGAAGTATTGCAAATGCAGTATCGGGTCGAAATTGTTGGTGGCGGTTTCGCGGTCGCTGGTCTATCTCGCGGTCAGCTGTGCTCACGGAGTGGTTACGACGAAAGCCATAATGCAGTGACGTGCGTCTGTGTATCTTTATGCTCGATGTATTTGATAGTCCTGTGTGAAGCACCGTTGAATCTTCATCTAAGCAATCTAGTAGGCCCAGTTCACAGAAAAGGATGGACGATCTTGATTCATCAGCTTTCCGTGAAGCATGATCGGTCACTAAAGACAAGGATTTGAATATACAGATGCCACTGGCGAGATATGGAGCCACTGAACGCGTTGAGAAACGGCTTTTCGGACAGATGATTCAAGCTACCGGTCCGTTGAGCTAGAATCGTAGGTTTCGCTAATTTTGGTAATTCCAGAAAACCATACTCATGCGATCAATGTCTTTAGAGTTTGTTGCTCTTGATGAACAGAGTAGCGGAAGAACGGTCACCGTCGACGCTTTGGCGCGCCTCGTCATTTGTCGTTTCACTTTTACATTGCATAAAGGTCGCTTTTTGACTGTCGACGAAATTAAATTCGATTCGGTTCGAAATTTTTGGGTCTCCTATGTGTTATCTGATGTTAGGGAGCGCGTTTCTGCTGTTAGCCTTGTTTACTTCCATCGACGTCGGCCTAACAGTACTCTTATTGTTTACTGCTGTTTGGAAATCTTATTGGAACTTTCGAGAATTTGAAATAGTCAATGTTAGAATGTCACCTCGTCATTACCCGCTCATTCGCTGTTATAGCGTTCGTTTATGTTGACTAAGTAGTGT
>JPKZ01002247.1:44658-58540 GCA_000803305.1 Toxocara canis
GCTTTGCCAAAGATCCGCGTTGGCATACCAAACAACGTTTGTAAAATGTGCGCAAACATTCAGAATTTTTGGTCTGAATAACTTCCCCAAGGCTCCATGAATTCATTGGGTGCTGGCGCTGTTTACGTGCGTATTGGTGGCTTCATCCAAACCCATTTATCCAAAAACAATGAAGTTTCCAAAAAAGAAGCGTCAGGTCTTTGCACTTTTTTTGATGCTTTCGGAACTTTGCAGAATAGCGCTTGTTCCATCATTGAACTGGATGGGGTGGGCCGGTTAGGCTCTCTTACTAGAGCACAAGCGGATATACTCCACGAAGCTTTCGCTTTTATCAAACTTAAGACTGTTCGCTCTGCACCTCGAGTTCAATTCCTGCACACACAGCGAAGGGCATCCGCCGTCCTGCCACAGCCGAGTGTAACAGAAAATAGGGACTGTTATATCTTGCCAATCTGTTGATTCAAGCATAAGGTCTGCTGAAGAGAAGTACTCGAATCATTGAATCCAGTCCTGAAACCTCCATGGTTCCTGCTGGTTGGGGTGGAAGAGCTCCAGGGATGGTAGTTCCGGGATTGTGAATGATGCGGTAGGAACGGGTTGCTGCGGTGGAACGTTTTGCTGAGGTCGGCGGCTGCAGTTTGCTGATCAGGTCGAGTAGTTGTTGTTCGCGTCAAGCGGCTCGCTCATCATGCTGGTCAAGCAAAATTTGCAGAATGGCTTAGAAAGCTGCGGGGTCCATTGCTGAGGTCGCTGTTCCTGACCGCCACTGTTATATCTGCGGAGGACGTGTTGATTCGAGTATAGGGGGTGCCGAAGTTTGGCGAAGAGCTGACTGCGACGAGCGTATATTCAGACAATGAGTTTATCCAGCACGCAACATACGGGAATCGAACTCCCGCGGACGGACCCGAAGGGAGCGGCAGGGGACATGGGCGGCGCTCGACATTTCAGGAGGTTCTGAAGGTTGTGGCCGTTCGTGATGCCGCTCTAGACAAGGGTTCATTTCGAGCTTGATTGGAGTAACCTTTCGGCACGGTGTGTGTGTTGCGTCCTGGATAAACTCATTTTGTCAATATACGCTCGCCGCACTTTGGATAATCAGCTCTTCGCCTCACTTCGGCAACCCCTATACTCGACTCAACACATCGTCCGCAGATATAGCGGGATCACCATTTTTCTGCAAGCTGCAACAGAAGATATAAAAACCACAAGAGATTCTGCGGCAATGGAATCTCCAAATGCCAACGGACCTAATGAAACCCCTCCCGCTGTTCTTCGTCGCGTTCCTTTTCCTTACTCACTGCCCACTAGGCGTCTCGTTTTCGTCCGTTTCTATGCGTTTGCCGCCGCATCCATCTGAGTGTATGCCAGAGACGGTTGTCCAGCCCTCCCTCCGTCTGTTTCCGGCAGCTTCTCTCGGTTTCCGTACGCACTTATAACTGCATGTCAGCTAGATTGTCACGCGTTCCTTTACTACAGTTTTCGATGTGGAGATGACATCAGCAATTATTTCCTGTCATTTCTTCATCTACCACATCTAAAGGAACAGGGATCACTCATTCACGTATAACTTATTCGAAGCTGTAAACCGGAGGGAAAGATGGCTGCTGTGAACCGTAAATACGGATGGACGGTTAAAAGAAAATTTTAGGCGAAAATGCTAACGTGTGGCACTCAATGAAGAAGACCGGCAGTTTTTCATCCGAATTTTGCAAAAAGCGATTCAGTTGAGACCAACATTTGCACTCATTTCGCAGGCATTCTACGATTTTGTTGTAAATCATGGGGAACTTTCAGTGTCTTGCGCGGAAAATGACCATTATGTTTAATAAATCTTCGATTCTAAACATACCATCATTAAGTTCGATTGAGTAGAAAATAAGGTACGGGAGATATTCTGAAACAAGAGTAGCATGAGTTGATTAATTGGGGATCAGTGCATTCAGACGTGCTTTTTACTGCCCTACATATTTTATTCATATGTGTACTTAATTCAATTCCTGAATGTCCTGTGCAGAATAATCTGAACGTCCTTAACAGGCTAAGGATCATCATCGATAAGTTCTCAAAAATTCTCAAGGCATAACATCGTAATATCTGGAAAACCTCATCCGGAATATTGCACCATCCCTATATGATTACTTAAAAGTTGTATTAGTTCCGTTGAGCATCGCAATCTTCGTCTGCGGCATATGCGAACACTGTCTCTTTTTTGTTCCTTCAACACGTAAGCAACATATTTGCTCACCCTCTGTTTCTGCGTTAACTGTTGTCGAAAATAAATGCGCATATTTTCAGCATTGAATGGTCCACTACACTCCTATGCCTAGTGCACTTTTGATGGAAGTGATGTGGGCAGTTTACAGAAACTGTCATTAGTTGTGCCGAGGATTGTATCGCACTTGGACCACTGCCAGATGTAGTGCCGTTTATGAAAGGAGATAACGGGAGGGAAATTCGGATATCACATATGACTGCCGGGCAGGTAGAAAGGAGGCGCAATGAATCGTTGCTTGAGGCCTTGTTACCTTCTGGTTTAGCAGTTAAGTGAGCTGCGGTTTGTGTGTTGTCGGTACGTTCTATTTAGATGTTATCTAGTGGGTGATGCTGATTAAACATAACGAGATTGAAAAACCAAAAGAACATGAACTCATTTCGCAGTAATGACCAAACAAGGAATGGATTTATTAACGAAGCAACAGCGATAACTTGCGACCTCCACACTTCTCTCACCTGACGTTGGTTTACGTACCAGTTGAATATATTGATCGAATATCGCTGGATGCTGATTTCTGTATGCGTGAGCCATAGACGACCATCCATTAGAGTCGATCTCCTCACACCTCCTGATCAATGATGTTGTTGTTTCGTTTACAGCCTTAAGCCAAATGAGAAGTACCGCAACAAAATTACTCCCACATCGGAAAATTTGCCATCGTTTCCCTTTGCAGTCGGCAATTTAACAGATGAATATCGATCGTAAAAAAATCTGCTCCACATAAAGCCCAAAATCACTTGTGGAACTGCGCAAAATGAAGTAAAAGCATGATGTTCGTCGTCGTTGAAATAATTGCTTCCCTTTGCTTAGACATCCTCTGCTATACCAGGATGGAAAGCACCTCCAAATCTTTGCTTCACACACACCAATTACCGTTTCTATATACTGTTCGTAAGTCTGCATATGAAAATGACATTGTTTCGCCTTATTTCTGCAATATCTATGATAATTCATTTGCGCATTCAAATATGGTGCATTCGACTGTTCGGTGACCTCTATCGCTGAGACACATTAACTCCAATGAATCGACGAGATATGTTAACTCCAATGAATCAACGGGCCGAGAATCTCGGTGGATGACACAAGCTCAGTTTAAGGAAGAAGGGCCTGAAAAAATTTAAGCCCGAAACGCCGGAGCATGAAATTTGCGAACGGTCCAGGGACAAAAGATATGAATAATGAGAAGGATATCTCGTGGTGCAGTCTACTGAAATTGCACTCAGTTTTCAATCTCACGCTCGAGTTTTGAACTGGGATTTCGTAATCCATAAGCTCCCTTCATTCCAAGCGATGTTATTTAGACGGCAGCAGCGTCGAAAGCGAAAAGGGCTAGCTGACAGGTGAAGCGGACCCATAGTATGTAAATACACGCAGTTATCATGCAGTTGTCGTAATTATGGGGCCTTACTAGAGGGCGCACGTTGGACAGTGCAACCAGCCTGTTGCTCATTCAATAGTCAGCATAACCCGCGCGCGGAAAATAAGTGCGAATATGTGCCAGGAAGCTGCCTCGAAATGTGCATCGGTGATGTTGCCCATTAAACCGATCGGTTCCGTGAGCCGCCTATAAATAAAAAAGCAATCCGTAAAATGCGTTCGTATTTTCACCAGCGAGCGGCCATAAAAGTCGTGCGCCAAAACTGTTCCTTGGAAACCGTTCTGCGAGCTGTCCGGCCTCAAGGTCCTGACATTTTTTGACCCCATTAAGTGCTGAAAAATCGACTCGAAATTGGGTATAGGAGGCCGTCCAAGTGCAATTGTCTAGTTGAAACGTTGGGACAGACAGAAATGCTCATAAGAATGAACAGAGGGAACCCTGCCATATTGCGCCTCGCCAACGCAGGTTTGTGCCAAACCTGTTTTAGGCTTACCATGCGCTGTAAGTAACTGTTAATCCTCTTCGCCAATTCATTTAGACATTACAAGCAGTACAGGAATGTGACTCACCGGCATCGTGAACATATAATTAAAGTTTTCGAAAGACAGACCCTCGTAAACACCTGAAGTAAAATCGCATAAAGCAAAACAATCCGGCATACAAACATACAGTTTTATGACTTTGAAGTCTCCCACTGGGACAGAATGCCCTGAAAACGTGTTGCGCAACGAGAGCTATCGTCAGGGACGCAATTGCAATTTGGGCACATTCGTCGTGCGAACATATGCACACTACGCGAGGGACAGCCGGAATGACGGTTGTGATAAAGGCGAACTGCGCTCGAGACTGTAAAGCCTTAAATGCTGAATGTTAAACGTGCTGAACGTGAAACGAGACAAGGCTTACAGCTGAACGTGCTATGTTATGTTAGCTTGCATTTACACTACTCTCAACTTATGGCCTGAAGGTGTTGCATTCGGGATGCTGGAAATGGTGGTTCTGAATTACTGCAAACAGCAATAGTGCTAATGTTTCATTAGAGCCAGCACTGCATATTTGGTGGCTTGAAGCGTAGCTGAAGGCATAGTAAGGGGTTTTGTCAGAAGGTGAGGAAGAACTTATACGCTTTTTAACCAACTCTTATGCGGTGAGGTGGATATGCAGTGGTGGAAGGAAATCGCCTTCAGCTACCATCTACTCTTCAGCGTATCATATTTTGCACGAAATCGGCAATTGCTCGTTATCACCTTTTTGCATTGCATGAGCTGTGTATTTCTGACTCCCCTAGAAACCACAATATGTTAAATGAATGAAAACTTTAATGCAAAACTTTGATGAGCATAAGCCTCCATGTCATGTCTCAATCAAAACTCATTATAACGTAAGCAAAGTGGACGACCATACTGCAATATGCGTCACTTTTGCTGCAATGCATGCAAAATGTTGTTTTTGTTGCAATGAAATGCAACAATGATAATTTATTTTGTTAGCTCGAATTTCGTAACAAGGAGTTTCCTCAAGTGTAGTATAACCATAACCCACGTTTTTCTGAGAAACTCACATTTCCTTCGGTCAAACTTTTCGGTGAAATCTCGGTGAACACCTTTTCGAAGTTTCGATGAACACATTTTCGGCGAAATTTCGGTTGAAAAATTTTCTGCGAAACATAGCTCACATTTTCTGTTTCACTATACCATTACTCACAAATTTTTCGGTGAAAGAGAAATCTCCGTTCATAGGGCACACAGCTGACTTTGACTACCTAGCTTTAGCAGTATCTTGCCCAGCAACGTTCGAGATACTCTTGACTGAATGCATTCATGCTCACCAAGGTTTGCATGATGTGTTTAATTCCCTCCGTCATAGTTATATTAAGGAAGTATGACAACGCATAATTGCACGAAGGTTTTGCGTCAATGAATGGGTTTCTCCAAAGACCTTTCATAATGTTTAGTTCGCACTCATGTTGAAAGTGAACGAGCAAGGACAGAATTCTATGCAGCAAGAAACCGTTTGCAGTGAAATTGGACATGTTGAACGCTTGAGTTGCCATGACCGATAGCTTATATATCATGTGCTCAATAACTTCCCTGATCTGCTATTCACACAAAAAACAGGATACCTGGCTCGCGAGGGACTAACTTCAAGAGTAGTGAGATAGCAGTGATGCGCTCGTCGGGATAAATGGTAGTAATCAGGAAACAATGTAACATCATTCTTCCTGTTACAAGCCAGGTGACCGACGCACGTCCCACAATCCGGCGCAGCGAACACCCCATCGTTCCACGCGCGACGAAACTCGAACACTGCGGAACAAGCGAATCACTGCTTCTCAGATTACTTTTCCTGATAACGTCATGCAAAAATCACTACATTTGTACCGCACAGTGACGGTTCTCGCTGTGTTCATTTACATATTCGCCATGTTGCGCGGGTGAAAAATATTGCTTTCATCTGTTGTTCGCCCAGTTGAACGGCAAATGCAATTCATTAGAAGTGCACTTAGCTATGAATTTCGCCGTTTTTCTGCATCAGCCATTCCCAAACAGTATGCACTTTAACGCTGTTTGTAATCGGCTTTTCTTTTATCAGTCCCATTTCAAAAGCTGCCCATCTCAGAAATAATGAAGGAAGCACTTTGGCATGGCCAATTCCTTGTACCATAGCATGAACATTAACGTCAACAAATTTTCACTTCTCTGCTTGCGCGTTGCACGTTTTAGCCAGTGGTCTGTCTTCGTGCCTGTAACAGCCGTTCTGTTTTTATTTTTTGATTGCCTTAACATAAGAAGGTCACCCTGAGTTCGCAGTGAGCTGAAAAAGAATACTACTGCACTCATCTTTAAAGCAATCGCTTCCCGCTGCTAAACCTTTGCCACAACGATTATTTGTAGTGTTCTGGAAGGCGGCGAATCGATCTGAGCCCATCAGTGAAATTAATGCACACCTCAAATTCAAGCCCGAAGGCTGTGCCATTTCATATCGTCAGAGTCGGTTGAGGTCGATTACATTTGAAGGAGTCGAGTTTTAGGACTTTTGCAAACTGATATCGTCTCCGATGGAAGGCGGTGAAGAGACGACGAAGTGTGGTTTAATGGCCTACTGTGGAAGAACAACATGGTTTGAAAGAAAATCCAATTAAGAGGAAGGCCATCATTCAGGTCTTTAAGAAATGAATAATTGAAGAAGACCTCACACATCTGTACCCCAGCTCTTGTTCTGCTACTGCCTCAGATCGCGTTGCTCCGTTTTTTGTCCTGCTGTACTATTACGCATATCCTCGTCACGCATCTCTTCTTAGCGTCTGCGCACTGCACTGCAACGCTTTCTTTGTGCCAGTAATGTGTTACTTTAATCTTCTTGATCCTGTTGAGACGCTTCATCACCCCGGCCATATTAGCATTGGGAAGGACATTTCCCATACAACTGCCCAAAATATCCCAACAGCGATGACGTGTCCCCATCACCCAACACGTCCAAAAATTTGGCTGTTGTCAGCACGGTCGGTTGACGTCTTTCCTACAGTTTATGTCACAATTCTGGTCATCATAAACGTGGGTGCACTTACCACGTTAGCAGCTTGTATTCGCCGATGCTTTAAGTCATAGTTTACACTGTCTTCTGCTGTGTAGCTATTTTCTCCTCCTCAATCCCCCTTTCCAAATTACCTTCATTTTCTAGTTCGGCATGAAACACGAACAAGCACGAAACCCTTTAGGCAACCTTGATAACGTCAGATGCACCACAAGTGGGCAACAAGTCTCCCTCTCAAATTTCGACAGTTCTTTTCAGGTCGGTGCTGCTTCTTACGAAATATTTAGCGAGCGCGCTAAGCTCGAAATAACAGAAATTATCCTAAATAACGATGCGCTGGCCCGCAAGTATGAGTATGTATTGAAGGTATCGAAGGCGACGAGAATTTCACGTTCTAAGACGAGCTTTCTACGAGGCTACCGAAAATTTCAAGTGTTGCCATGGTTGTTCACGAAATTTTCAATTTTTTCCCATACTTCTTTGTGGGCCTCTCGCATACCACTGCCTGAATATCCCCGGATTTACGAGCTGGCAATCCCATTCCCCTTGAGGGCGGGAGTGTAGGTGGTATATCGTATATATACATATAAATGTATAGCACGTTACCGCTCGGGTCTTCAGTGCGGTGTCTCGATGTTACTGAGGCAATCGCACGCCAAGCACAGCCATCCCTTTGGCCGTTTTAGCCCGTTGTTAACCATCCGCTGGCTGGGCTGTCAGTGGTATATCGTATATATAATGCGTTCTAAAGAAATGTCTCGTCATGCAGACAAGTCTCGTCACGGAGATGGCTTTACGTCGCTCTATGCAATTTTACACATAACTTTTAAAGCATTGCACGAATTGTTATGGCGAGGAAACGTGCGCTACTTAAAGGGAGATAAACGAATTGATTTTCTTATGGCATATTTGGCTTCGTATTTTTACTTTGCTTTAAGATAGGTTTATTCATTAGGGAGGGTAGACACCTCCAGAGACGATCATAAGGCAAATAAAATGCACTCAAAGATCACAGGCCATCTACGCACTTGGAATAAATACAAATCATCATGGCCATCTGAATCCGTACATTTCATCCATATACTTTTCCGTCACCTTCCACTTCCAAGACCGTGTAGGTGGCGCACGATGAGATACCATTTTCCTGTAACAGAACCACAGTTTGGGTGACTGATCGCGCATAATTGCACGACAAAATCTGCCAACTTCAGTACAAGCTGTCCCCCATTAGAGGTTATCGCTACCGCGTATACTGTGCGTTCATATCAGTTAAATCAGAGAGTGAATTCCATACCGATGCCACCTTATGCTCCTGAATAACTGTATCTGAGTAGGGAGCATACTTTAAGCGAGAAACAATTTCAGTGGACAATTCATTGCAGAATTACTAAGGAATGATCTTGCAAGGTGACTAAACTCTCTGGAATCTTAGTTCGCATATTTTGCAAACGAAAGGCGCACATTGATTTCAGATCGCATCCGGTTGGTCTGTGCAAACCTGCAGAGTGATGGGAACATCAGTCGTACCATAAAAACGGTTAGAGCAGGGAACGCGAGAAGAACGAAGTGGAATAGAAGGACAGCGGCAGAAATAGCGAACATTAATAGAAGCGATTATTTGAAGTGAGATGTCACGTGGCGAGCATGCGGAGAGCATACAGTGGTACCGCAAAGAAGTCGTGATGTACGCAAGCACGGGATGCGCTCTGTTGCTTCTCCGCACTATTCTTTTCCTTCCGGAGAACTACAGACTTAATGTGGGGGAAAACATCCATCCGTTTAGAACCACAGCTTCCCAGTCGCTAAAATTTCGGAACATCACTTTTTTACTGTTGCATTCTCGGAATTCGTTCTAGAGTGATTTTGCGGTCTATTGAACGCGTCTTCGGATAATTTCTTCTTCTATACCCCGGTCTGCAAAATAGATACCCGAAGGTTTTTATCCACTGAGCTGGGTTATGATGTGACTCACATTTTGCATAATAATCCCGCACCTCAAAGTTCGTTTATAGTGTTTTCGCCAATTGCGCACGCTTGCACGCCTACCCGCCATTGGCGATAACGTCAGATCGACACCTTCCACACAGCTTTATGCCAATGGACCTTGCGAGCAGCTTTAACTGATCGATCATAAGTGTAAAGTTGCATATTTGTTTCGCTACCCTTGCTTTCCCTCCTCCCTCCCCATCCTTCCAGGCGTTTACGTCAAGAGTTCTATACTCGCATAAAAGTGCCGCGTACTAGAGCACGCCAATATCACTCGATTCTCCAGCCTTCTTGAAGTTCAAAGCAATGTTCAAGGCAGTCTCAGCACGAGTCGATATCGAAATCTTCTCACCAAGTGTTTTTATTCAAAAAGTTTTCAAACGCCCCCACCATATTCTATGCCGTTCTCTTGTAACGTTCCCAGTTCGTTTTTACAAGGTTATGTGATTCACGTAGAAGGCATCATATTTCTGTTTCTCCAGCCTTCTTATCCGAACAATGACAAATTGTTGGTACGTATGTACTTGGCCATTGATGAATCATCCTATTGACTCATCAGTATTTCACAACTGTTTCAGCTCCGCAACACGTGGCTCAAATTCTTTAGCCTCCCCTTCAATTTTTTCAATCTTTGTATCCGCGTGCCAATGAGATCCTCTCACCACTGGTTATATAAGGAGTGCTATATAAGAATGCATGCATTGTTCACATGCATGGTAGTGTCCTGTTATTCCTCGTCGGTAAACTTCTTTTCCGTCAAGTCCGTCTCTCAACACCAACCGAGTGACACAACGCAAGCGTTAATTGTACACATGGATTGAGAACGGAAAGTGATGACGGTTACGAGAAGAGAAATGACAGAAGGTGTTGGCAGAGGCATGTTCTATGCTGCGCCATAACGATTGAAAAGAGCTGTGTATTTTCGCATATATACGACAAACAAACTCTAGTTGTCCTCTTAACACACTTTGAGACCTACAGAAGTTGGTGAAAGTCATGCGATACTCACTTCGGAAGTAATATGAAATCTTACGGTTTCCGGGTCGGGAAAATAGGAGTCCTTCGAAGAAGTCCCAGACTCGAGGTGAGATTTATCACGTTCCTTGTGGTCGTGAGTGGATCCGCCATCTGTTCCAAACCAAGCGATCGAGAAACCGATGCCTGCACCAGCAACCAAACCACAAACCACACACAACGGCACGAACGTGCCGAGTGATAGAGGTGATATACAGTCGTCTGCAAACGGAAAAGACGGTCACGGCGCACGATATTAAAAGCGACATTGAAAACAGAACACGACGAAGTACCGTACAGCTTGCAATAGAGGCCTTGAGGTTATAGTATCCATGTGACTAATTGGATCGCAGTACGTTGGACATGAGTGCGCAGCATGTAGCAAGACTACAGTCGGCCCCGTCACCGCTTCCATCGAATGGCATCTCTGTTGCGACTGTTATCTTTATGCCACCCCTTTTGGACGACTGCTGGCGCTACCTCAGAGACAAGCTCTGCAAGCAGCAAAGCAGCGCAAGTCAATCGTGCCGTGTTTGACGAGAATACCAAGGAATAAGATTGGCAGTGTTGGGAGCAACACAGCGCGTAGACGTTTTTGAAAAATCATCTGTGCAACTTTGGTGTGAAAGGATTTCTGGCACGCTACGGATATGAACGGCTGCTTTTTTACATAATCACCCACAAAAAGTAAAAATAGGAGAATAAAATGCGGCTCTGTACGAATCTCCATTGCTGATTTTTCACGCTTTTGTGCTTCTAAAATATCGCTCTAATTCGCACAGGTCTTCTCGCCTCTATTTTTACCTCCATACAACCTAATGGGCCAACAATTTAAATATATTTTGGCGCCAGCTGGAGAACTGATTCACTCTAAAATTCTGAGTTTTTGTGAAGACGCGGGATTTTTTTCCAACAAAATGCAGAAAATCAGTTTTTGGGATTTTGGGAAATTTTGAGATTTTGTAGGTTCATACAAAATTCATCGGATGTTTAGATTCGGTCCTGCATACATGGTCTTCGCATGGGCGTTTCATGAGCGGAAAATTCAGTGCGAGCTGTTTAACCGACAAAAATTTTTACCCATCCATACCCATCAAGGATCTCGTTACAAAAATCAGTCTTTGTGCTCTAATGATCGATCCCGTTCTCCAAAATGTTCCAAATACCCGTCTTTTTGATGAATACGGCGAACTGTATGCGGCCCTTTTGGCTGTTTGCCAGATATTGATGTCGAAGTATCACGCCGATGCAGTTCGACTGTGATCCGTCGGCTCAACCCTTTTTTTGATGAATACGGCGAACTGCATGCGGCCCTTTTGGCTGTTTGCCAGATATTGATGTCGAAGTATCACGCCGATGCAGTTCGACTGTGATCCGTCGGCTGCGCAAAAAATATTGTATCCGAAAACAGTTTTTTTTTCAAGAAATATTGTTCCCGAAAAGAAGCACAGTTTTTTTCCCTAAGAGTGGACGCGAACAACGAAGTTGTTGAGTGAAGTCATGGAGCCGAGGTAATGGCATTGCGAATGTTTGCAAAAATTCATAACACATCCGCTTGACACTTTTTCAGCAACAGGAGGAATTTCCCTTCTACGTGAACGCGTCTGCACAAGAAGTTGTTGAATTGATGAAATTAGCAGGAAGCATAGAAAAGACTCTGAATCGACGTACCGTCACGAAGATAGGTGTCCGCTGTATCGAGTAAGTCCTTAGCATCGCGTGATGCAGTGGCATTAAGAAAATACCAGCAAGAAGAAGAAACCTCATTGCATCCATGCAAAAATAAACAATGCAGGTCCCAAATCGATGAGCCTCATTCGATTCGACTGGGCGAAAATCATAGTTGAGAAGCTCAAGGTGCATTTTCGATCGCAGTAGAGTAAACTGTGTTTCGGTTCATCTAGTAGACCGGTGCTAAAGGGCTACTTTAACGTTTCCATTCTGAATCTGATTCTGCAAGACGCGCTACGAGAAAGTGACGTTGACGCGTGTGGATATATCTGCTCCAAGTCGGTTTGCTCGGTATTCTCAGTCCCGAAACCATCAATGACAGAGCTTCAAAACTTTCCACACGACAAGATGGCTCGCTGAGTTCGGTGTCAGGTGGCTTCCTAGTCCATCGGATAGATGTAGGCACTTAAAAGCGAACGAAAATTCGTGGTTTTGCAGCTGAACGAACTGCGTATTTATGTAATGGGGTAGTCGACAGGCAACTGTTGAAAGATTTTTGGGAGCGATCGGATCAGTCAAAAAATAACTTCCTGTCGTTTGGTGGGTTATTTAAGAAACCGAATGGTGTGGTACGTGTAGTGGACGAAACTCATATCCGTAGCATTTCCCTGACGTGCGTTCACACTCGTTATTCTGGATGCATCAAATGCCGCCAGCGAGTTTCCGGTTTGTCCTACAAGAGTTCCATATTAGAAAGGCTTATCCAGCTCGAGATGAACGTGTGATGGAGTTCTGCACTTTTATAACCAACCAAGAAATTAAGCAGTTGGTGGTGGACACAGAAAAATAGATGAACGGAGACGATTTAGCAATGTCGGGGATTACCCTAGGGACAGAGAAAGTTAGTCGGCATAGATGTTCAGTTCACGCGCTTCCAGCTCACTCGCAAACATCCAGGCGTCACAGGAAGATGATTGTACCTGCGAAGTTGCATAATTTTAGAGCTGCTGGTCGGGTCAGAAAATACGTGGAAAAAGTGTTTTTCGCGGAGCATTGTACGGATAAGTCGCTTCTGTTATAATACAGACACGCCATTACCACCAACGTCCCCGGACCTGTGAGCTGAAGTAATTTTGCTGCAGATAGCCCAGTGAATTCTGTTTCGGTGGCACAAGTAGACAGTGAGTAGCAATTTTGCTGCTGATGAGGGCGGAGGTGTTATCACAAGTAGCTAGCGACGATAAATTGCAAGTTTTTTTTTTGATGTTTTGGCGGTAAATGCCATAACTTTGTTATGCTTTGAATATGCTGACTTAAGTAATTTGTCTAGCGTTTGCAAATTGTTTGCGGATGACCTAAAACTATATCGCCCTCTGCAAGGTCCCGCTATTGATTTTCGCGTTTTGCAAAATGACATTTCGTACAACAAATGTCGAGTTCTCCACGTCAATTTCCATCACGAGTACTTCCTACGGTTGGATAACGAAGTTTTACCATCTGCAGATGATGGGATCCGCGATCTCGGGATCAAGATCTGTCCAAATTTGCACGGGAATCTTCACTGCACTGAAGTAGCTACGAAAGCGCTAGAGGCGGCTAACTGTATCCTACGTGCATTGCAAAACAGATGCATAGAACATTATCGTAAAGCATATATTGTGTACTGCCGTCCCATGTTAGAATACTGTACGTAAGCATGGTCACCATAGCTGATCAATGATATAAAAATTGTTGAAAAAGTCCAGGAATATTATACTCGTATGGCATTTCGTAAATTGTTCGCGGGGCCATATACATCTGATTATATGGCCAGGTTGAAGAGTATCCGACTTATCCAAGTATCCAACCCCTGGAGTATCGCCGACTTAAATTTGACCTAGCACTATGTTTTAAAATTGTCAGAGGTTTCATTGATATACCCCTAAACAGTTTATTTACGCTTCTTAATCAGCGAGGACGTCGACCCCATTGTTACCAATTAGCACGTAAAACCTGTTCTGTGAACAGTGTCTTCCATTCCT
>JPKZ01002247.1:69461-89910 GCA_000803305.1 Toxocara canis
AGGGATGGGATATGAACATACACTAGCACACTAGCAAAGGGTATGTTCGTTATTTTAGGTTAGGGTCTGAAATGGCTGGATTTGTTCTGCTTCAACTCGTCCTCCTTGAGAACCAGCAGCAGCAACGGTTGTGGCAACATACCTTTCTTTGCTACACGCTACTTCTCATCTCATTTCTTACCCCGTTCCAGACTTTTCGTCAGAATGAAGATATGGAAACCCCAAAACTTTGACTATATTTTGAGAATGGTGCATCATGTCCTCTAAATAACACCATCTTCGAGCTCCACGGCAGCGGCTTTTTGAGAATCTGTCTGTTACTTCGATTATCGCTATCCGAATTGTTGTCGCAGTCATCTACGTTTGCACAGGTCACTCCATCCTACATTTCACCATCCTGAGCCCTTCATGACCACCTCTGTTCAAACACCTTCACCACCGCATACGTCCAGTGTGTTCGTGATCTGCCTAGAGAGTGGTTCCGATCGACGCGGTTCCGATCACAGCAAATTTTTTTCTTCGTCTGCTTTCATCACATACCAGCATCCTGCTCCCTATAACATGGTCGGTAGGACAATGCAACGGAACAGTTCAGCTGTAATGGTCACAGGCATTTGGTCGATCAAGCAGGCTTATGCAGAATCTGTTAAATGCGACGTATACTTTTCTTCTCCTATCCAATTCGCCATCGAAACCGCCGGTGAAACTGAACTGGTAACCGAGGTTGATCTGTAGCTTGATGCTGTTTCCTGGATGTAATGCCTTTTAATCCTCATGAAGGACTTTAGGAAGAGCTGATTTCGCGGTCAATTTTTTTCTGGACAAACTCGGCCTGAGATCAGTTTTTCTGTTCCTGATCTAACTGCAGTAATTCTTCGCCGAGGTCACGCACAGTACTTCCGGAAATTCCACAGCCGTCAGCGAAAAATGAATGCATGTGGTGCTTGCCACCGAGTTTGTTATCCCGACCTCAACCACAACAACGTCTCAGCGTTATGCGAAAGGTTCTGCAGGCATAGTGCCGCCGTCTGTCATTTCGTTGCATTCGTTGATTAAAAAAAGGACCATTCAAGAGTCTGGCCTTTGTGTGGTAGCCGTTTTACAATTCTTTTAATAGATCGATGTTTTCCGGGTTGGCACCGTAGTCGTTTGGCTTGTTGAGTACTACGAAGGCATGTTTATATGGAATATGAATGTATTCATGCGATCGAGGAAAGCGAGTTAACCACGGAATAACGTATAAATGATCGACAGTCGAATGCCTTCTGAGAAAAACCATCTGTTCTCTATTGTTTTCTAATTCCGTGCTGTTAATGAAGGGGTTCAGAATGCATGAGTTAACATCATATCGATTTGAGACAGCACTCAGATCGGCTTCTAACTGTTGAGACATTCTGGATAACATTCCCTCGTCAACAGTGTCTTAGAGCACTTCCAGATACTCGAGTTTTTCATTTGAGCGCAGAATATACCGAAATAACGTAGTGGCGATTTGAAAAGAGGTGCTTCACATGTTTCGAGATATGCAAGGCAAACGTTGTCTTTTAAAGGGCACCTGATAGTCCTGAGTTGCTCCACCGTCCGTTCCACTTCATCGCATTATGTGTCGAGTATGCCTTCGCGCTTTAGTACGCTATAAACGAGGACTGTTGGGGACAAAAGTTATTAAAGAACCTTCAACGAATTTCATTCATGAGCTGAAGATTCGTAGTTGTGGTGCCCGTTCCCTATTTTACGGTTGCAGGTATTCGCGTTCCCAAGCGCTCATTATGTTCTGCATTTCTGAGGCGGCCTTTCATTTCAAAAGGTTCTAATAGTTTCATTTGCTTACGGCCCCTTCATTATCGCTGTTCATCTTTGTCCTGATCGCGCTGCGCGATAGCCTACCTAGATCATTTATGAAGGCGCTGTATACTTTCAGACGCACCATAGTAGCAATGAGTCTTCTTTTTCCAATGAAATCTACTAAGGACGTGTTGGCACCATTTTCTAAAGATCACGCTGTATACGATGAATACGTGGCCGTTTTGACTCATTTACAAGTTCAGCATAATCCTTATCGATATCCTTTGTGTGTCCAACTGTGGTTTTAAGGAAACTTATTCCTTCAAGGTGCGTATCGTGATATATTTGTTGAAACCATACTATGAGACGATGTTCTTGGCACAAATTTCGATTTTGGACCTCACCAGGCGATGATCAGAACCGGACGTGATAATCGCTTCAGTGGTGACTACCACGTCGGTAGAAAGCCTGGGGACATGTGACGTCATGTCCAGTTTGGTTAGGACTTCTCTTCCCTGAGAGTCTCCAGATCCATTGCCGTTTAGCTTACATTGTCGAAGGAAGTGTTCATCAGATGCAAACTGCGCTGAGCGAACCACATTGGACGACAGCCCCTTGGGACTCGTATGCCAGTTGAGACGTTCGGAAGAGTCGTTCGTCACTATCACAACGCGGGTCCGTCGTTGCTTCAAAGTGCGCTTATACGATTGTGGGGGTCGACCTCATTTTCAGGACGTTCATATTTATTTATTTCATTTTTCTAATATGTTCCAACCACGAGGATTGCCGCATAAGGTAAAACAATTTCGCAATTTGATTCTTCGCAATGCATCGACCAATTCCTGTTCCTGACACATCTGCGAAAGTATTTACCAAAGACGCTTCTTCTTCACTTGGTCACCTCGTCGACAGCTCATGGGGTAACCTGTTTTTCAGGTTCTCCGGTGTTGTCCTAATTTCTTCATAATTGCTGAAGGTACACGTCAGTGTTATTATCCGACGGTAGTGTCCTCACATTTCACGCTGCTACTTATAGCTGGATTTAGGCGTACTCAGTTACCTTCCTTATCATGCCGAAGTAGAAGTGTTTTTAAGAAAGACAAAACAACCTTTCACACGTTCCGGGTGGCGGCTTTGTTTTCCTTTAGCCGTTTCCGTCTGAGGCATCGCATTTCCCAACGGTCCAGGAAAGGTGTCTTACTAGAAGCTTCGCGATATGTATCTTTCTTCTTGTGCTTTCGTTGGTTATCTGATCTCCATTCCTTGCCTTTGATCAATTAAGTCTGCGCTTAAGGTAGACAAGTGGAGTTGCGGTAGCGAACATCTTATTTATTGTCCGATCGTACTTGCGATTTGGACACAAAACCCCTTTTTGGACGTTTTTTTTTAAAGTGAGTTAACCACGGAATAATGTATAAATGATCGACAGTCGAATGCCTTCTGAGAAAAACCATCTGTTCTCTACTGTTTTCTAATTCCGTGCTGTTAATGAAGGGGTTCAGAATGCATGAGTTAATATCATATCGATTTGAGACAGCACTCAGATCGGCTTCTAACTGTTGAGACATTCTGGATAACATTCCCTCGTCAACAGTGTCTTAGAGCACTTCCAGATACTCGAGTTTTTCATTTGAGCGCAGAATATACCGAAATAACGTAGTGGCGATTTGAAAAGAGGTGCTTCACATGTTTCGAGATATGCAAGGCAAACGTTGTCTTTTAAAGGGCACCTGATAGTCCTGAGTTGCTCCACCGTCCGTTCCACTTCATCGCATTATGTGTCGAGTATGCCTTCGCGCTTTAGTACGCTATAAACGAGGACTGTTGGGGACAAAAGTTATTAAAGAACCTTCAACGAATTTCATTCATGAGCTGAAGATTCGTAGTTGTGGTGCCCGTTCCCTATTTTACGGTTGCAGGTATTCGCGTTCCCAAGCTCTCATTATGTTCTGCATTTCTGAGGCGGCCTTTCATTTCAAAAGGTTCTAATAGTTTCATTTGCTTACGGCCCCTTCATTATCGCTGTTCATCTTTGTCCTGATCGCGCTGCGCGATAGCCTACCTAGATCATTTATGAAGGCGCTGTATACTTTCAGACGCACCATAGTAGCAATGAGTCTTCTTTTTCCAATGAAATCTACTAAGGACGTGTTGGCACCATTTTCTAAAGATCACGCTGTATACGATGAATACGTGGCCGTTTTGACTCATTTACAAGTTCAGCATAATCCTTATCGATATCCTTTGTGTGTCCAACTGTGGTTTTAAGGAAACTTATTCCTTCAAGGTGCGTATCGTGATATATTTGTTGAAACCATACTATGAGACGATGTTCTTGGCACAAATTTCGATTTTGGACCTCACCAGGCGATGATCAGAACCGGACGTGATAATCGCTTCAGTGGTGACTACCACGTCGGTAGAAAGCCTGGGGACATGTGACGTCATGTCCAGTTTGGTTAGGACTTCTCTTCCCTGAGAGTCTCCAGATCCATTGCAGTTTAGCTTACGTTGTCGAAGGAAGTGTTCATCAGATGCAAACTGTGCTCAGCGAACCATATTGGACGAGAGCCCCTTGGAACTCGTATGCCAGTTCAGACGTTCCCATGAGTCGTTCGTCACTATCACAACGCGGGTCCGTCGTTGCTTCAAAGTGCGCTTGTACGATTCTGGGGGTCGACCTCATTTTCAGGACGTTTTTATTTATTCATTTCTCTTTTCTAATATGTTCAAACCACGAGGATTTCCGCATAAGGTAAAACAATTTCGCAATTTGATTCTTCGCAATGCATCGACCAATTCCTGTTCCTGACACATCTGCGAAAGTATTTACCAAAGACGCTTCTTCTTCACTTGGTCACCTCGTCGACAGCTCATGGGGTAACCTGTTTTTCAGGTTCTCCGGTGTTGTCCTAATTTTTTCATAATTGCTGAAGGTACACGTCAGTGTTATTATCCGACGGTAGTGTCCTCACATTTCACGCTGCTACTTATAGCTGGATTTAGGCGTACTCAGTTAGCTTCCTTATCATGCCGAAGTACGAGTGTTTGTAAGAAAGACAAAACAACTTTTCACACGTTCCGAGTGGCAGCTTTGTTATCCTTTAGCCGTTTCCGTCTGAGGCATCGCATTTCCCATCGGTCCAGAAAAGGTGTCTTACTAGAAGCTTCGCGATATGTATCTTTCTTCTTGTGCTTTCGTTGGTTATCTGATCTCCATTCCTTGCCTTTGATCAATTAAGTCTGCGCTTAAGGTAGACAAGTGGAGTTGCGGTAGCGAACATCTTATTTATTGACCGATCGTACTTGCGATTTGGAAACAAAACCCCTTTTTGGACGTTTTTTTTCCCTTGGTATGTGTTGATGTTGCCAAACCTTGAATGACTTTACGGTTAACTGCCTCCGATTGCTTACTTAGTATGTTCACAGCTAGCCGCTGTTGCTGACTGCAATTCCTCGACTCGCGACCTCGACGCATAATTAGTGGAATACAGTTATGCACGCGATTAAAACCTATGTCGGCATCAAATTTTCGATGTTTGGCTCAACTCAGAAAACACAGAAATGAAAAAAACAGGTCGTCTTTCGAAGGACGTAGTACTAGCGCGTCCTATCAGATTTGACCATTTGGTAAGCGCAAAAGTTTGGATCAAAGCGACTTCACTAAAAGTCATAAGAGACAAACCGTCAACATGTATGTTCCACATGAATCAAACATGGGGCTGTCCCATGTCCGCCGTACTTCACTCCATTCTCCACCAGTTTGTCCTCCCTTCCTCCCTCGCCCCTCTCCTCAACATCAGGAAAACTTTTCCAGTAGCCATTTTGCCATAGGAAGTTTCTGGGTCATTCCGAGTACTTTTGGCCAGAGTTATGCAACTATAATTGAGATGTCAAAAACGGAAGAATGAGTTAAGTAACGACTGTGTTCGGCAAAAACATGTGCCAAAGACGCACGACTGTCATATTCAAAACGACCGTTATTTTACCTAGAAGCTCTCGAAGTAGTCAATTGTTGCTCATTTCTGTTCATGAATTTTCCACCTCTATGCAGTGCTTTCTTTACATCCTTTTCGCTGATCACGTTGAAAATTCCGAAGATCTCCCCTTCCTCTTCGCTTGTCAATTGAATGGAGTGGTGAGGTGCGCATGCGGTTGAATGAATTCCTCGATATTAACGATACGTAATCATCGCGTTATTTTCGATGAATTTTAGAGGTCGCTGTTTTATGCCACAAATTAAATGCGTTTTAAAGCAGAGGTTCCTGCTAAAAGTTCACTGCAAAAATTCGATGTTCGAAGCTATTCGAGTGAGCGACCAATGAAAATACGCTCTCCACATAACGTTTTCACCTCCCCTTCCCCCCCACCCCCCCCCTCACGTTGAAAATTCCGAAGATCTCCCCTTCCTCTTCGCTTGTCAATTGAATGGAATGGTGAGGTGCGCATGCGGTTGAATGAATTCCTCGATATTAACGATACGTAATCATCGCGTTATTTTCGATGAATTTTAGAGGTCGCTGTTTTATGCCACAAATTAAATGCGTTTTAAAGCAGAGGTTCCTGCTAAAAGTTCACTGCAAAAATTCGATGTTCGAAGCTATTCGAGTGAGCGACCAATGAAAATACGCTCTCCACATAACGTTTTCACCTCCCCTTCCCCCCCACCCCTCCCCTCAAGTAGATAATCGGCAAGCAGCCAAAACTGTGGAGACATGCAACGCGCATATAGTCTGGACTCAGCCAATTTGTACGATTTTGGCTGTGCGCTTGTAGAAGCGCATTATGAGTCTAATTTTGTACCGATGAAACAATTACCGATAAATTTTTAAATTTCTTTTTGAGGCGATGCGAGCCAAAAAACTGTGTTTTCCTTAGCCACAACGGAACGGCCAACGTTCCCACAAAAGGCTTCATTTTTCCGAGAATATCTCTGAAAATTTCCAAAATTTCCTCAATTTTACAAGTCTTTAATGAAGTTCTCAAAACATCCCTGACTTTCCGGATGAGTCGATGTGATGTTTGCAGCCAAAACTATGGAGACATGCAACGCGCATATAGTCTGGACTCGGCCAATTTGTACGATTTTGGCTGTGCGCTTGTAGAAGCGCATCATGAGTCTAATTTTGTACCGATGAAACAATTACCGATAAATTTTTAAATTTCTTTTTGAGGCGATGCGAGCCAAAAAACTGTGTTTTCCTTAGCCACAATGGGACGGCCAACGTTCCCACAAAAGGCTTCATTTTTCCGAGAATATCTCTGAAAATTTCCAAAATTTCCTCAATTTTACAAGTCTTTAATGAAGTTCTCAAAACATCCCTGACTTTCCGGATGAGTCGATGTGATGTTTGTAACGCTTCCATGAAATGAGAGCACTTTCCCACTCGCGAAAGGCCTCCATTGTGGATTTGCCTCTACTGACGGTTATGCAATATTTTCCATTTGAATGATGTTGTTACCTTACCAAATACTTCAAGCAGGTGCAATGGAAACTTACATGCAAAGTTCTCCGCATATCCTCTTCGTCATTCCATCCTAAGAGTTCTTGCGCCCCGAACTGCATTACTGAAATTGGAAACTGTTCATTTCTTATGGCCCTGATATATGTGCTTTTGCAAATTTGTATTTTATGCGCTTAAGCAACTTTCGCCGTATCTGTTCAGAAGTCCGCGCACTGATCTGTCCAATAGTTCTGACTAACGAGCCACTGAAGCTGAAGTGACAAAATTGGATGGGATTGACATAAGTCGTAAGATAATCTCACGTACATATTTCCAAATTCATTAATCAAAACTGCAGCCATAGACTCTATCAACCTCCCGGTTTTTTGTTTTTCTGGGCATTTTTGCTGCTGATCGGGTTGAAAAAAAAACCGAGTGGTGTTGACCATGATTGTGTTATTGCGCATTTCATTACTTCTTATCTTTCTACTTGTTCAATGGAGACACCTCCCACCAGATATGCAAGGCCGGGAAAATGTACCATCGTTTAGCTGTCAATGCTAGTGCGGAAGATTATAGAGTCATTTGATGCGGTAGCGACGTACACGAATGTTCAATGAACCATAACCAAGGGATCAGATTTCGCTAAAAGGGAACAACCATCCGGCCGAACCATACTCATGCACGTCCAACCGAGCAACCGAGCCGCTCGCGTGTAGCTCAGTCACCTTGAGGCGAATGATATCTCAGCCATGAATGTATCCGAATTCGGACTAAGCTCTTTTAAAAAATCGATTTTCGAGTTAGAGAATTGCCATCTCCAATGTTTTGCGACATCTCATTATAGTTCACAAATCCTATTATTACGTATGCTATTTTCCATTTCTTTCTAAATTCTCAGCCTCGTGGAACTATGAGCCGTGGCAAATCGAAAATTTCTCCTGACTGCCTCCCTTCTCTTTCACACGCGCTATATTTATTTGTATTTGTTCCGCATTACATGTGATATGTGCCTCACATTTCCAATTTGCCCGATCACCAGTAACATTGGGAGACTTTATTTTAGAACCACACAGTAGCACGTAGAACAAGTTAAATTCAAGACTGCTTAACTGACATGTATAATGCCGATTGAGCCAAGGAAACGTTCTATTGAGCTGTTTGAATCCAGTCATCGAATCTGCTCCAAAAGCGGTCATATGGTCGAACACGTCGATCGCACTCAGCCAACGATCCTTTTTTGCAACTATCAGATTGTCGATGATCTGCAAAGCATATCGGTGCGTTTTTCGCATCCGTCACATAACTAATCCATGACTGCCTTGCTCCGCAGGCTTACCGGTTCCCGCCGCACAGAATAGAGCACTTTATATTTCCAGTGATACAGTAACCCAGCGATGTCTGAATATTTGTGCTAAACAAAGGTAACGGTTTCTTTCAGCTCCTTGGTTTCAGTCCAGAAAACCGTATATGTCACCTTTATTGATCAGTTTAGAGAAAATGAAATATTTGAGCTGTACTGCTCAACCACTCAAGTTCAAGAGTAAAGGTTGAACAACGTTGGGAGGGAGGAGGGGGAGGGGAATATACATCAAGAAGTGGGCGCACCGCCGGTATCGTACGGTATTGTGCATTAATGCAGTACAGTACACTATTTCGGTCAAACCAAAGTTGAAAGTTTACTCAAAAAATTTCGTGCATGTTTTTGTATCACATTCAAAGGTGGGCCAGAACATCAGTTGTCAATCCACCTTTACGTTTTGTTCTCGCCGTTGTTTCGCTCAAATCTGCTATTGTCGCCCTAAATCAGTTCAAAGGCGAGAAAACCTTTTCAAAATGTGCTGCACGATAACTATCGGATTGGAGAATCGAAATTGCGCCAACAATCAGAGATCATTGTCATAAACGTGTAATTGTGCATTTCATGCGGCTTTATTCTCATTGCTTGATTAATTTATCGCGAATAGTGCAATAGTTAATCGCATCTAATTGCTGTCAATTAATTGAGCGCCGTTGGCGTTGCCTAAATAACTGGAGCAGTTTAAAAGAGAGGCACGGCCGAACTATAAAAGTAGTTTCAGAGCATTTTTCTAACAGAAGATGTTGGTTTCTTGTGAAATTTCTTGATTGTGACAAAGAAATTTATGTTGTAGAAAATTTATGTTGTGGCAAATCACACTGTTGCCCGTGAAACGCTAATCTAGCAAGTCGCGTGGGCTGTATTGCAAATAACGAAATGATAGAAATCGTAAATCCTTCTTTTTTTTTGCATGGGATTTCTTAATTCTCGCAGTTGGGCTCTTTTCTGTGGAACCTAGGAGAATTATGTATCGCAATGATAAAATAATAACATAACTTCGAGGAAAACATAATCAGTGACTTCTGTGACATAACCTGCGAAACGGAAGCAATGTCTAGGCTAGTAGAACAGCTGCGGCGATAAGAATCTGGAGGTACGGGACCTGTATGATATTTTGCCATTGTCAGCTAATAACACTTGACCCCCTGACCCTATTCCGGTATAGCACTGGCAAAGTGACCCTGTCATCCATATGGCATTACCCGCACTTGCCAATAATATATTGTACTACCAACCAACACCTACTATGTTATTTTAGCAGTTTACTTTCTCCTCTACTAAGCACACTGCATTCAACTGGAATGACTCTTGGCAGAGGCAACATTTGCTGTAAGATGTACTATACCCTGTCAGCCATTATTTTCAGTTTCTTGATAAACCTCGATTAATTGCGTTAGGCTAATTTGGTGTTAAGCTAAATAAATGGACAAACTTACAACATATTACCGAAGCAGATTACCAGGCACTGCAACTAATGCCCTGATATTTTCAGGAGGTGTGTCAACAGCAATCGCATATAAAGAGTCCAGTTGCTAATGAAAAGTGCAATCGAATAGCTCAGTTTATTGATGTGAATGAAGATGAAACAGATCAAGCAAATATTTTACGTAAGTATTTATCAAAAACACTGAATATTGTAAAAATTAATTAGCAGCTTACCTCGTACATTACTGGGCGAGCGAATCCTTGAGCTGTTACTCTCGCAAGTTTAGCGCATAGAGCCTGATGAAAATAATACAACCTCTGCCCAAGGATCTTATCGCTTTTTGATACCTACAAACTTCAGATGAAAGTTCGCTCTTATATTTTGCTGATCGTTTATTAAGCGCAGAGGAAAGCAGATGTTGTTAGCAGAGGTATTTCTATCCTCTCTTGATATTTTTTGGTACCAGGCGGTTCCCCGAACTGAAAACGTTGGATTTTCACGAGGAATGTTCCGACGATGTCGAAAGATCTACTCATACCACTGCTGACGAGCAGAACTCCTTAACGAGCACACAAAAATTATTAGGTGTTGGGCAGTCGATTTGATACAACGGTAAACTTTGACCGTGTGGATTTCACTTTGTTTCAACAAGCGAGGAAAGGAGCAAAAGTAGGGTGATTGAACGCTTGCTCACAAACCATCGACCCGATTTCTTGAAAATGTCAGCGATTATTAACCTAATCAGATTTGGTAAGAGGGGTCCATCAAGAGTGATGAAATGAAATTTGATTCAACGAAACAAGTTTGGAGGGAATACTATGTTCGCAGTTCTTGCAGAGTATCTTTGGAAATATGAATGAGCCATTTGCAATGTATCCAACTGTCCATGTGACGATGTAGCGGCCACCCAACATAGCGGCACATCGACAAGTTCAGTGCTGTCTGATATTTTTTGGTACCAGGCGGTTCCCCGAACTGAAAACGTTGGATTTTCACGAGGAATGTTCCGACGATGTCGAAAGATCTACTCATACCACTGCTGACGAGCAGAACTCCTTAACGAGCACACAAAAATTATTAGGTGTTGGGCAGTCGATTTGATACAACGGTAAACTTTGACCGTGTGGATTTCACTTTGTTTCAACAAGCGAGGAAAGGAGCAAAAGTAGGGTGATTGATGGCTTGCTCACAAACCATCGACCCGATTTCTTGAAAACCTAATCAGATTTGGTGAGACGGGTCCATCAAGAGTGATGAAATGAAATTTGATTCAACGAAACAAGTTTGGAGGGAATACTATGTTTGGAGTTCTTGCAGAGTATCTTTGGAAATATGAATGAGCCATTTGCAATGTATCCAACTGTCCATGTGATGATGTAGCGGCCACCCAACATAGCGGCACATCGACAAGTTCAGTGCTGTCTCTTAGCAACATCTTTGGAACTCAGGAGGATGGCTCGTCGCACAGCTACTAAGTCTTACACCTGATATGTCTCGTACCATTTGCTCTTAACCTAATCAGATTTGGTGAGACGGGTCCATCAAGAGTGATGAAATGAAATTTGATTGAACGAAACAAGTTTGGAGGGAATACTATGTTCGCAGTTCTTGCAGAGTATCTTTGGAAATATGAATGAGCCATTTGCAATGTATCCAACTGTCCATGTGACGATGTAGCGGCCACCCAACATAGCGGCACATCGACAAGTTCAGTGCTGTCGCTTAGCAACATCTTTGGAACTCAGGAGGATGGCTCGTCGCACAGCTACTAAGTCTTACACCTGATATGTCTCGTACCATTTGCTCAGAAGTTGTAACAGTGACATTTTCGGCCCATCAGAATGCTTCATTTATCAGAACATCCTCCGCCACCTCAGCCCGCTTTGCCCAAAAAAAAGACATCATAGTTGCTCGCCATCTCACCATACCTAGGCTTTCTGCTTCCCCCCAATTATAACAGCACAACTCTTGGGCGAACAGTGATGGGACATCAGAGAACTCTTTTAAAAAGTCAATGGATCAATACCTCATCAACAATTTGATGCCACGAAGGTTCAGCCCATTCAGCAGCCCATGCTGTCTTAAACGGTAATCCCGAAATGTTTGTCTGAAACAGCTTCAGATCTGTTTATATGACGTGCAACAATAATAAACTGCTTTAGACAACGAAGATGAGGTAACCTGGGAATGTGAATTTTCAGAGCGATCACAGGCAAAAAAACGTGTTCCCTAGACATGAGAGGATAAGGTTTACGAAAGCGACATTTGCATTTACATGCCTCAGAAAACTGTCAATTTTGCAAAGCGTAGTATGGCGATGTCTCGTCTGTGTGTATGTATGTGTGTGCTTTTCTGCCCGGCAGGTTTAACTTGAAACCACTGATGTTACGGCAATGAAATTTTGCAGATGCAGCTTACATCCCAGGATGACTTTTCGTACGAAGTTCCAAAGCAACACGCGAAGAAGTTGTATCGCGCCTTGAAAGAAGAAAGAGAAATAGTGAGCACGTAACTACTAAGTGGGTCACAGAAAAACGAATCTTTAGTGGAAGACTGGATAGCTCAAAACTAAATAATGGCAATGCGACTAGTCTATGAGCACGGCTGGTGCGATGGGTAAATCACCAAGGTGCATATCATGCAGGCCCTTTGACACGCATTCCCACTCGCTTGTTCACAAGAACTCCCTGAAACCCTTGGATCGATGATAATTGGAATTGTGAAGACATTTGTTATGCTAACACCCAACCACACTCGTACTGGTTTTCGCGACTGCTCCTTCAATAGCAATGCTTCGCTGCGTTTTGTCACTCTCAGAACGTTTATTGCGCATTGTCAGGAAAAGGCTGATTTTTAAATTGCTAAATAACTTTGCGCATTTCCGGCTTATAGGAAAAGATTGATCGGAGGACCAATGCGAGTTAAAGGGATATATTGTTGAACGCAGAAAACGTTGGAGGTCAAAATACACTAAGAAAGTTTCAATTACGAAGTCCGTTGCTTTTCGTATTATGGAACGTACTCTATCATAGAGGGTAGTTCGGCAGCAGAAAAGCTAATGACGCATTTAAAATTTTCAGTCGACTGAATGACCCATAATACATTCATATTTTTAGACGGGCCGACTACAAGAACTCAACGCTGAAAATTTCACAGTTGAAGAGCTGGAGGGAGGAGGGAAACGAGAACGAGAGGGGAGTTACTAATCCATTTGGTGAATTTCAGTTTAATATTTTAATCAACTATCCATTGGGGTTGTTCCTACCAAAGTTTTAAATAAAAAAGGTAGGTTTGCCGCTCGAAACGAATCCAGTGATTCTTCATTTGTTTCGAGAGACCAACAAGTAAACTTAGAACAGTTATCACGAACTTTACGAAAACTCACAAACCAAAGAAAGAGGCAGAAAAATTTAAAAGGGCCGCTTCTACAAGTTCTCCAGACTGATTCTACAAGAAAAGTTCTCCTGCTTTCGCAAAAAGAAAACTGCTTGTTCGGTGCCAGTAGGTCGTGTTAGTTACTAGCTCTGACTGCGAGGTGCCGTTTAAACAAGGACCTGAAAAAATAACTAACTAACCTTCTCGACGAACAAAGGAAATTTCTCCGGGTAATATGCTGAAATTACGATTTGATGATTTCGTCGATGATGAAGCTTACACTCAGTTATGAGGGGCTCTTATAAGCCTACATACCCCTACAAATACAGGCCGTTTTTCTCATTTACGGAAAACTTTAATCTAATAAAAACAATGTTGCCCGTTTTCTGCTCACAGAAAGGTTTTCGTAGAAAAAAATTTCACTACTGGCAGACAGTGTTCGTTCTTTGAGGTCGTTTTCTGCAGCCCCCGAACTGGTTATACTATTTACAGAGTCTTTCTAGCAGAACTGAGAGCACTCACACTCAATCCATGAATAGTATCTCGCGTATTACTTCGTTGCACACTCCTCTTCTACCTCCCCCCTTTGCTCCTTCCATTATCCCTGCTTCCATTGCTTCGGACCTAATACAACAAGCTCATATAAACATCTATCAAGCCACACACCAACATTGTTTATCGAGGGGAGTCAACTTCACGAAACAAGTCGAAGCGTATACCAGGAGGCACGAGATGCACTTTGACGACATATCCATTAAACGAACAGCTTTCACAAATTGCACGGAAATGAAGAATATTCAGTTTTCTCAACTAAACTTCTGGGTCAAATTGTCTACAGAACACTCCTTTCCTTGTGATCCGCTAACCAGGTACGCAACCATCCCGTTGGAGATGTTTGTAGAATTACTTCGCTACTGATGGCATAACTTCCCTAAGCGTTGAAGGATTGCTTCGAAGTTTGGTACAGATGAACCTAGGGACGAAAGAGATGAAACTTATGAAATTTCGTAACCCCAATTTCAGTGAGTCACCGCAATGAATTAATGAATGGATGAATGAAGTCAGTCAGCTTCCTTGCTCTGTCATCCCGTGATTCTCTAGAAGGTTGGCAGAAGCAGCAAGTAGGACGCGACGAGAAGAGCGCCCTTTAAGCATCCCTTTATGCGGTTCCTTCGAAATAATATGAATTATTTCTGCGCTTACACGGACGTCATATTTTAATGATAATGCAACCATCATATGTCGAAGCTGAAGAAAAATACAGATAAACTACATTTCCCACATATCACATAAAAACATCACAATGTTGCTATGTCGACTAAAAAAAACTAGTACAACGTGGAGTAGCAGCAAATTTGGAAGGGAAAAGGGAGGGAAGAGACAGATGGACTGGATTCCAGGGGCATGCAATATAGAGAACATAGGGTGAAAAAAATATCACGCTTAACGATTCTTATCTAGGTGTTCCCTTTGCAAAGTTATCTGAAATTACTCTGAAGACCTTTTCATTAGCAATATCTCTCACTTTCTGTGAACACTTCAAAGCGACCTTATTACAGCATAGCAAACCATCACTTTAATCGTTAAGAATGCACTAGCTGGAGGGTGCAAAGTCAGCTGAAAATGCTAAATTATCTACAAGTGTTAATCCATCATTGGGAATTGAGCGTTCAAAAAACAGTATACACAACATTTACAACTTCGATTATCTCCAATCCGCCCGTCGCCTATTACCTTCTCCGGCGTCTGAAGGACTGCACGTCGCAACTTCGGAACAACACCACAGTGACAGTCACGCACCACTTTATCAAGCAAAACACTCCCCATCCTATATTGCTCAGCTGATCGTTGTCTGCACCGTACCATCCAATGACGACCGGGGCCGCCCAACACCAAAGCATGAGCACAATTCGCCATGTCAACCACCAGATGATTGTCCCACTGGTCTACGGTCAAGTATTCGAGTCACAAGTCAGCGGCAGAAACCCGTCACCACCATTTACGATTCACACATTCACACCCCGCCTTATGCTACGTGGTTACAATCAGCAACCCTAACGCAACACATTATCACAAGGTTATCTGATGCTAACTATACAAAACATTACACAGTACACTTCATCTCAACACGGCATCATTTAACGGCCAGCATCCACTGAGGAGGTTTCTAACTTGAGTCTGATGCAGCCACTTTATTTTTTTTTTTCAATTGCAGTCTCCTCAGCTATTCTTATTCTTACGCGTTTCCAATTTCCTCACAAATTCTATGCCTCTTCATTTTCGCCCTACCGTGTTATTATGCCACTTTTTATGCCGTATTTCTGTGTTTCATACTCTATTTCCTTTCCTATTCTACTTCTCATTTTCCTATTTCTACGAGCTCACCGTAATAAAGAAAAAATGAGACGAACAATTGCGCATGCTCTCCCCTCCCTCGATCAGACCATAGATGTGAAGACTGCTGGTCTCAACGGTTTTTATAAGGCTTACCAATGGCCCTCACCGGCAACGCAATTCGCACCATTTTTTCACCTAACGTCATTCACTCACAGATGCTACCGCCGTTTCCGATCTCACTTCCTATCTTCATCAAGTTCGCCGGATACATTTTTTATACATTCAGCCATGCAAGCCTTTACTTTTGCTCAGAACGTCATCTGCGCAGACCACTGGCGCCGCACTTCAGACCCCTATTTCGGTTATCTTCACGCTAAACTTTTTTTGCAACGCTTTGTTTTTCGCCTCCCGCTTCACTTCATAATAAGCCAGCTTTTAGCTTGCGAGTAGTCGAGGCAAGGAAAAGCCGTCACTTTTTTCTGATAAACAAAGAAAATTTTGAAATCTGCAACTTCGGGAACTTGTTTTACTGAACGCAAAAGAACTGCCCCACTATCATCGCTGCGCCACTCCGCGACTGCGCAAACTTACTTGATCTTCACTCTTGCTCTGCGCTATGTGACGGATGCATGATTTTATCTGCACTTCATGTCCTTATCACTGACAATTTGAGCATTCCGCATTTCACCCTCGCCATTTCGTTGGCGACATGCCAATTTTCGTCAGTTAGAGTAACAGTGGATGCCTTGTAGACGTATTGCGCATTGGAGATGTCATAGAACACATGAACACCAATGAGACCGGCGGTGTAGTAGAAAGAATTAAAATCTACCGCAATCTTTTTATAAGCGGACCTTGATTCGGCGATGGCACTGCTCGCCATTTATTCGAGCGGTTGAATCGCTCAGTGCATTTGCCAAAGTGCATTCGCTTCAACTCCAGCATCCGTTCTCCTTATTTGTTGGTGGATGCATTATGCACGGCTAGCGTTGGGCATTCCACAAAGGAAACTTGTTGCCTTAGCGTTCCAATACATTACAAGCTGATCTGTGTGTGAACGGGAACGATGGGTAATGACCAGCAAAAATGAACATAACGTCTGATAAATAAATAAATCAAAAGCTCAAGTGGTCCCACTAACCTCCCCACGCAAAGAATTGCCGAATTTTGCGCATCCATGGGAATAATCCGTATATTTGTTTTTTATCGTTCGATGACAATTCCTTAAAGGAGACCATTGAAATGAAGAAGCGTCCTTGGTTGAAAGTCAAAACTGACTCGATTATCTGAAATAACATCACACGTCCAACAATGCATTCGATTAAATAACCTTGCGCAAACACGCCGACGGCATAATTGCAAAAACGCCTTATGAATTTTCTGCTGCTATCCTTCCTGAATCTCTCTTTGCTTCTACTGCACAATTATGCAACTTCATTCGCACTTTCCGGGTTGATCATGGATCTTCGAGTTGCAAAACTAAGTGGTAACCGCACGAAGAGGTATCTGAATACTGGTCTGGAATTACTGGTATTACTGCTCATTCTCAATGTGTTCATTACGGATAAGTGTTAAGCAAACCTGAGTCATAATCCTGCGCGATCTAGGAGAAAGCGAGTTCATTTGATTTTGCATTTGTTTGTGTACCCTGTCAAGACGTTCGGCCACAGCTTGTAGCTGCACATCTTTCTTCATCTGGAAGCTTTCCTCTAAGCGGGTGCTTAGCAGCACAATCACTTTCAGCCAGTGTGCGCCGAGAGAAGCGACGATAAGAAGTTCTGAATGACTCGCGCGATCGCATCAAAAGTAACAGGATTGAAATTACAAGCTGATCTGTGTGTGAACGGGAACGATGGGTAATGACCAGCAAAAATGAATATAACGTCTGATAAATAAATAAATCAAAAGCTCAAGTGGTCCCACTAACCTCCCCACGCAAAGAATTGCCGAATTTTGCGCATCCATGGGAATAATCCGTATATTTGTTTTTTATCGTCCGATGACAATTCCTTAAAGGAGACCATTGAAATGAAGAAGCGTCCTTGGTTGAAAGTCAAAACTGACTCGATTATCTGAAATAACATCACACGTCCAACAATGCATTCGATTAAATAACCTTGCGCAAACACGCCGACGGCATAATTGCAAAAACGCCTTATGAATTTTCTGCTGCTATCCTTCCTGAATCTCTCTTTGCTTCTACTGCACAATTATGCAACTTCATTCGCACTTTCCGGGTTGATCATGGATCTTCGAGTTGCAAAACTAAGTGGTAACCGCACGAAGAGGTATCTGAATACTGGTCTGGAATTACTGGTATTACTGCTCATTCTCAATGTGTTCATTACGGATAAGTGTTAAGCAAACCTGAGTCATAATCCTGCGCGATCTAGGAGAAAGCGAGTTCATTTGATTTTGCATTTGTTTGTGTACCCTGTCAAGACGTTCGGCCACAGCTTGTAGCTGCACATCTTTCTTCATCTGGAAGCTTTCCTCTAAGCGGGTGCTTAGCAGCACAATCACTTTCAGCCAGTGTGCGCCGAGAGAAGCGACGATAAGAAGTTCTGAATGACTCGCGCGATCGCATCAAAAGTAACAGGATTGAAGAAGAGCCGTTATTACCGTACGGTACTCGTAAACTTGGTCCACAGCAGTCAAACAGAAACATCAACGCAATACTTCCCGCACATTCAAATTCGCAGTGTTATATACACACAAGTTCTACACCACGAGTAAATGAGTTAGCGAACGACTGGATTCCATCTCCGCTTGTAAATGAGCGCAAAATTTGCGATTTTGAAATGAAATCGTTCACTCGCGAATTCGCTTGGTTGGCAAATCTGCTCGGCAAAGTTCAGAAATTCTGATTTGTAGTCACCTCTAGCAGCTAAAGTTTTGCCAAGCAGATTTGCCAACCAAGCGAATTCGCGAGTGAACGATTTCATCTCAAAATCGCAAATTTCTCTTTGTGCGACAGCTGGCCAACCGTGCCACTTCGACTGGCTAGTGCGTGAATGTGTAATGGATAGTGTGAACTCTAACCCAACAATCGTACGGATACTGGCAACTATTTATGACCAGATAATGAAAGCAACAGCAATGCAATCTGCAACATGCAGAAATCGAGAAATTCTGATTTGTAGTCACCTCTAGCAGCTAAAGTTCACAACTACACTACTTCAAGAGGGCTTTTTATATTCCAGCTGATCTACGATGGTTAGGGCTGAAACAGTATCAAACGGAATGTCCGTGAATGGGAGAGCGATTTCTAAACCTTAAATCGTCCCTTTTTGTCGCATCTTATATATATGAAGTTCCTCATGAAAGTACGCTAGGGAAACGGAGATGGAGATCAACGCATTCATGCACTGTTACAAGCAAACATTCAGGTGAACGGTGAATCGAGCAACGGTCTCCGATTCCGCTGGAACACATCATTCATATAAAGGGAGGAATGATGTGTTCCAGCTGAATCAGAGCCCGTTGCTCGGTTCACTGTTCACCCGAACGTTTATTTGTAACAATGCATGCATGCGTTGATCTCCGTCTCCGTTCCCCTAGCGTACTTCATGACGAAATTCACTCGTATGTGAAAAATTTTCAACCCCTAAAATCTCGACGGGTCAGCACATTCTGTAGTTGGCAACGGTTCCTCCTAGCGGCAAAACTTTTTCATCTACCGAGGACCACCACACACAGTTAAGCTTAGCTGCTTGGCATCCGTTTTGTTCCTTTCTTTAGCATATGAGACCGAGTGCTACAAAAGCGCTCCAGTCCTTTGAGGAATACGGATATACATGTACCGTCGTAATGACGTCGTTCCATGTTGCCTTAGTCGCTTCAATTGCCGACTCTAACAGTATGAGTTCATCAACTGTGCGCTGAAAATGTCGCCCTGGTTATAATTTTCGTAAATTACGCGCTTGTATCAGCATCATAATCATTAGGATACGTTTTCAGCCATTTTTGAACTCTTCGACGGAAATTGAGTGACTCAAAGACCGAGCTGAAAACTAAGAAATAGCGTGTCCTTACGAACCAGCAAAACCGTTCACAAGTTACTGTGGTTCGCATACAAAGTGCATCATCTATGCCCCGGTCCATACAACCTAAGCGAAATGGAACAGCATTTATTCTACGACTGCAACAATGAACTTCAAACTATTCCAATGTTCTTAGCTCCTAATTTCAACGTTCCGAATAATATATGGCAGTACACGAGCCAGGCACACTTGGACTGAGCACAACTGAGCCTTTCCGAGTCTACGATTGAGGCGCTCATTAGAGACTCGTAAGAGCGGTGCTCGGAGTTCTGGTTTTAAGAAGGATGAAGAATGAGGTTAGATCCTTAGCATTGCCCTGTTTAATAGTCACTTGTGTCATCATTTGCAGCAGTAGAACAATGCTTAAAGCGCTCACCAATGTTCTTAGCTCCTAATTTCAACGTTCCGAATAATATATGGCAGTACACGAGCCAGGCACACTTGGACTGAGCACAACTGAGCCTTTCCGAGTCTACGATTGAGGCGCTCATTAGAGACTCGTAAGAGCGGTGCTCGGAGTTGTGGTTTGAAGAAGGATGAAGAATGAGGTTACATCCTTAGCATTGCCCTGTTTAATAGTCACTTGTGTCATCATTTGCAGCAGTAGAACAATGCTTAAAGCGCTCACGAGTGACCTGAGCTGAGATAGTTTGACCCGTGATTTTAGTTCAAAGTTCAA
>JPKZ01002248.1:0-36789 GCA_000803305.1 Toxocara canis
GCTTCCTTGGGTGCGTTTGCGTTCCGATAATTTGCTCACTGTCCACAGTGGTTGCTTTTCATCGAGTTCAAGCCAAACTATCATGAACCACCAACGACGATGGCATGATAAGGACCTCAGGTTTAATGACTTAAGTATGAGAAGCGAAAATGCTGCGCATGCTGCTTGCTGCATTTTCAACAAACAGCGCCGCTCAGTAAACTGAATGAGTTCGTTTGGCTGTAAACCTCGTAAGACTCACGAATAGGAATTTCTTCAATATTTTCATATCACATTGATATCAGATTCAAGTTATTTTTAATGAAGTTCGGAACCGAAAGAACTTCGATTATAAACCTTCCTCTTGCGTATTTTAAACTGGCTTTAAACTGCTAATTTTAACGGATGTTTACTGAAGGTACCCCCATACGAAATTAACAGAGCGAAAGGTAGTGAGAAAGTTCCTAAGCTCTTGACTGGAGACATGTAGTAAAAAAGAGTTTATAATCGAATTTTGCAGTGAATGTTGCTTCAGTTGTTTAGAAGTGAGCTTTCATTGCTGAATTTGAACGGCATAAATACAGGTATCATATAAGTAAAATGCTTCAGTTCAAAACGCCCGACTTATGGGCTATCCTCCAAAAGTCGTCGGTCACAAAATTCGCGCAGTGATCATTTTCAGACATGCGTTTAGTCAAAAGGTTTTCTAGCTAAAACCTTGTCTCTAGCGGTATCTTTGATGTTGTATATCAAAGGCTGCAGGTGGCACTAAACAAGCGTCAGTGTTCTATAAACTTGTACAGACACATCTGCTGCGATTGAGAAGCGCTCATTTAAATGCTCATTCGGTTATGCAGTGTCCAGGTCGACAACAGATGTCCCTTTGTGGCGTTTCATTTCACGATTTAATTTTTCAGAGATAAGCAGTTTTAGGTTATTATTCTGGTCGTTGATCACTTCTTAAGTCAACTGAAGAGACTGTCTATTTCTTTCTTGGGTCCCAGATGGAAAATCGATACATGAGAACGAAAGTAGCACATGAAACTTGCTAAATAGCGAGGTTGTCGTCGTATGGACAAACGCTTGACGGCAGTTCGTGTTGTGAGTGTGGTGTGAGGGTGCACACGCTAGAGAGGAAGCGTGATCCATACGGCGATAAGATTGATCGTACCGCGGGGAGTTTATATGCAAGTGCTTGAAGTGACAGCCGTTTTCAATGAATCATTCGTTATCAGCATACACCGTTGTGCCTTTTATGTATGAGCATATGATCGTGATACTGATTAGTGCAGATGTCGTTGTCTGACGCCGTTTACGGGCTGCCTTAGTGAAGAAGCACATGTGGTCCCACTAGGAAGCTGCATCAAGAGCGTTTTACGAACCACACGTACGAGCACATAATCAATTCTTGTCGTTGTAGATTTAACAGAAGTTCATTTAAAATAAAGATTTCAGTGCTTTCAGATTTTACTTATTGCTTGCGGAGCCTTGAGGCGCCTACATAGTATTATTGGTTTGGAGTTTCCGAGGCAGATCAGGTGTTGGACTTATATAGCGAATTCTATAACTCGAAGGCTTGGATTTATGTGATGACAACCCTTACCTCGGGTACGCAAGCTCATAAGGATGCATTTATCTCGGCACTCCCTATGCGCAGTCCTTTGACGAATCAATAGCGCTTTTCCCTGATAGGTTTTTGTTTACAGCTGCATTCATCCACAAACATATTCGAATAGTATTAGCAGCTCCTAAACAGTCAAGAAGTGAAAAGTGGTTCTCAATAACGTCTAATACCGTGCTCATGTAGTGATGTCGAAATTTGAAATCATTAGATTTCTGCACGACGCTAAATTTGGACGAGAGACTATTCTTCTCAGTTACCAGTGATTCCCTGCATTCCATAATTTGTGGATTGAAAGCGTCGAATTGATATCACTGCTAAAGTAAACTTGGAAGATGTGTGGACAAATCTGTCCCATATGAGCACTTTATGCACTTCATGAGCACTATATGATATAATTTTTTGTGGACATTCGTTATCAACGTATACCGTTGTCCACAATTCACCGTTGTCCACAAATCGCCGTTGTCCACAAATGTTCACAAAAATACTAGTATTTTTGCATTGGCTTTACCCATTGAAAAAGAAGTCATCAGGAGGTCGACATTAGACGATGAATGGTTAATAATGTTGTGATGTGGCTCGTATTGGTCAAGTGGAAAAGTGTGGGAAATGTTGTGCTGTGCGATACGCGCCAAACGATGCAAACAGAACAATGATGTGAAATATCATTTACTTCGTTCATTCGTTTAGTCGAAATTCCAACCCTTTGTTTCACAAATTGATCGATGATTATTGTGTTTCGCTAGAAATTTGTGTTAGCTAGACTCTGACTACCATTTTTTTTCCTCGCTAAACACCTTTACCAAAAGTGCTATGCAGTAAGTACGTTATGGAGGCGGCTCTGATGAGAACCACGCACTTTGCAAGTTTTAATTTATGTGTCATTTCGATGGGGAGGGGAGAGGAGGGGGGGGTTATGGGAGGACGAAACAAGAGGAGGAGCTATTGTGATTGCGGTGGCCTTAAGCAAGAACTATTAAGGCAAATTTAGAATTATTCTGATATGCTCTGCAGTAATCGAGTAATTGCGTGAAGCTTTGTTGCAATGGTCTTCCGCAGAAATGTTCGATGAGGAGGAAGGATATGGACTTTTAATTATTTATCTTGACATCCATGCGCTTTTGACCGAAAATTTGTTTCTTCCATATGAATGAGAAGAAATCTCTTCGATTAAGTACTAGAGGTCTATATTTTTCCGTTTTTTTGTGGTTTCTACAAAATCCAATCCAATTCTTCGAGATGTCCAATCAAAGATTTAAAAGGATTTTTATACGAGGGAAGCACCTATCTCCCTCTCTCTTATTCCCTCCCCTGCCTCCCCAGTCCTCTCCCTCCCTTCTTCCGCTTTCCTTTCCTCCATTCGCCCTCATTCTTACTTATCCCTGTGGGTACTACAATGTTTTGTTACAGTCACTCATTAGTCGTTACTCGCCACTTAATGCTTAAACGACTTGGTGGTATATAAAATGATGCTTTCATAATGCATCATTTCATCGCTTAGCGCTATTCTCTTCCCGGTAATGCAAGATCGTATTTAATTACGCGTTGTGCTCTAACCGATCTGGTAAGCTTAACGAGCTTTCGTTCAGATGTGCAAAAGCGTTCGTTAAGAAGCATCATTTCGTTTGCATCCTTAGGGATTCATAACCGGCTCGTTTGCTCGACATCTTCTTCAACGGCCCTCTCTCATAATCTTTTGAGTAATTTTCGAATACACCAATAATCAAAAGTAGTTTTTAACGAATGATTTCGCATTTTAGCTTATTTTAGGTGCGTTTTTGTTAGCATTGAATAAAAATATCGTTCACGTTTCACGCTAGTGTTAATGAAGGAACAGAAGTAGCAATGCAAATGCCTTGCTTGTTTGCAGAAGGTGATGTCAGCCGTCAACTCGCCTTCTTCAGAGACAGCCTCTGACGACGGAGTGGTAGGCGAAAAGACGGCCAAGATCAAACGATGGGTGAGGAACCGTCTTTTAGAGGTAATCATTTTGCTTCCTTACTTATTATTTTTGAAATACCGCATTCTTTTTCTTACTCTTATATATTCTCATGCGTTTTCTTTGAAGCGCTTTATTACTCAACATACGCCAATGTGATGTGTACTATTCACCGATGAAATTTTCAATTCATCAGTGAAATTATGAGAACGATGGTGACTCTCGAAGAGATTTGAGTAAAATGCTGCAAAAAAATCTCTTGTAACTTTTAGTCGGAGTAGAGTGTGCTATAAGGTAAGATGATGCTTATGTTAACGTTGATAAGTTTAAAAACTCGGCACCGCTGCAGAACTGATACGATTGTGTGTCCATGCGAAGCAAGTGCAACTAGAACGCTAAAGTCAGCTGAATTTTAAAACATGCTTTGTGTTGCCATTTGGTGAGCATCCTGTGAGTGCTCGAGACTTATGCAATGAACGAGACTTTTTGGGTAATGCAGGAATACATCGGTTTCACTAATGGAATAACTTGTGATATAATCCCATAGGCCCGATCAGCCGTTTAGCCAAATTTTATGCACTGACTTGTTCTGCGCACTTATGGCATGTTACTCATTATTTTAGGTCATTTGCAACAGACTTCATTTTCAAAAACTCCGCCCATATATTGCCTAAAATGTGTTAAGGTCTTTGATGTGACAAGGGATAGCTGAGGTAATACCATAGCAAAGAGTGGCAAAAAGAAGGGGATTAAGGGAGATTCACAGGTGACCATATGATCTACTTTCTGGTGTACAAAAATCACATTCAGCAGAGTCTTGGCGAACTTTACTGTGAAGATTCTCTAATGCAGTAAAGCAGTTTCGCCCCCGCATTAAGGAGTAGGCCAACCTTCGATGGTCTTTTCGCACATCATTTAAACTTTCTTTGCCATGTCTCTGTGATTCTGTCACCATCAATCGCTTCGAATGCAGAAACTCTTGAACAAGTGGCTCTGCAGTTACCCTGCAGTTACTCATGTGGTCAGAAGGAGTACGGGACGATGGGTTGTGACCATTAGCGCAAACTTGTAGCTTCATCGTGTTTCGGGTATTTGCATGCTGTATTAATTGTATTGTTGTACTTCAACATTCCGGTTAGTGTCGCATACCATAATCTATCCGCGGGCCGTTAACTCTTTCAAGTAGCGTTTTTCGCGTTTTAGCGTTCCTTCTAATTTTTCTGGGACAAAGTATTTCTCTTGCTGTTTCTTTTTCATATCGTTAGCGTTAGAGGGTCATATAAGTTTTCGAATGTGCTTTCCAGAATTGCTAGCGCAGCTTATATGCTCGGACAGATGCGCCACAAGGTATCCGAGTCCTGAACGCGTTGATGGGTCAAATAGTCAGGACTATGAACTCTACATTAAATGGCGCGGCCAGCGCAGCCATATGAAATTTAAAGCAGACGGAGCGGCGCAAATGGTACACAAAGTCAAAAATAAACTAAGCTAACTCAAGCTGCTTTATTCATGTTTGCAACTGCTGTGAAAGTATTCGCAAAATGCGATACTCAGCATCCAATACACAGCCACTGAAGAGCTCTTGGCGAAAGAAATAGCGTATCATGCAATTTGGCTGCAATACTTTGAGCTTTTTTTTTCGGTCGCATCTCTTAAAAATGGCTCTTTGGCATGCATAAAGCCAGATTACATTGGCTACCGAAAGTCTTCGAAGCTTTGCGTAATGCTTTTTTTGCGCTTTTTACGTCACACCGATATTCGAACGCCTTCCCATTTCGCCGTCATTCCATCACAAAATCTCAGCTTACACTGTGCTTTATTTCACCATTTTTTGTTGCCAACTTCCTTTTCAAACTTCCAAACCCAAAATCTAACTTTCTTAACGGCAAAATATATGTGAACACTTTTATGGAGTTGATTTAAAAGACGTTAACATAGTGGCTTACAAAGTATTTTATCGAGGTAAGCATGCTTTCGCGATTTTGCAGGATATGCGAAACGTTTCCACAGTTATCCACTTCAGCTAGCTCAGGCTTTCGTATGGTAATTATGTTTGACAGCTTAAAACTAGTAGTCCTATATAATTCTTCACATACGTCAGTTGAATCAGAAGTATTTTGCTTGGCAGGCCGTAAGCGTTGAATTTCTGTGGACGGTTTCAAGGCATAGTTGTTCTAGCAGAGCAAAAGTTTACCTAATATCGCTTCATTAGAAACGTTCATCATATTTACGCTAATTAGTTGAAGCTGATTTTCCTGAAAGTTTGTCCGAACAATAAATAGCTAATGAGCAAGACGGTATTCAGAATTTTCTAGACATTAAACGAGCCAAATAATCTAGATGAACATCGGTGTTTTGAAATAATTTTAAGACAAAGTCATTGTTTTTTCATTTCCATTTGGCAAAAATGTATTTTTCATTTTAGTTGCCATTCCAATTGTACGGCTAATCGTTTTCAAATTCACATCCCTTATCTATGCTCTTTGAATCGTTCTTAAGTTTTTCAGAAATTATAGTACAATTCGTTTTGTTCTTTTCGAGTTGTATTTCTCAAAATGCGATTGTCTCTAGTTTTAATTTGATCCACTCAAATTTATTTAGGCAAGTGAATAAACGAGTTTTCTTATCAATGCCCTCAATTGTGTGACACTTTCTCCATGCACATTTTATTTCTTCACTGAACGTTTAGCACAGAGCGTTTTTTCTTTTTCTTTTTTTTGTTTGGCTGTCACATATAGCCAATTGCTTTCGTTGACCAAGCGAATGCCATAATGTCTAGCCGATGCCGCCTCTGTGTGTCTCCGAAATTTATGACTTCTTAGTAGTTGCTGGTAAGCGAAACGATTGACAGTAGAGGGAGTGAAGTTTTGCCGCGTAAAATAGTGAACAATGAAGAAGCTCACCACCAATCCCTCAATGTAGAAATTTAAGCAACAAATTTCAAGCACTCTTTGTTTCGGCATCTATTCAATTTCAGTACTTCCACGAAGTTATCATGTTGTGAACACTAAATTAAGCGCTTCCTAAATAATGGCTATGAATTTCAAGCAAGTCGACTATTTTGTTGTTTTTTTTAAATTTGTTTGTTCATCGCTCATTGTCCACACTTCAGAGGTTACTTGTTTGTTATTCATTACTCGTTTTTTACTTTTTACTCGTTCATTACTTTCATTTGTAAGTCTTAACGTTTCCTTGCAACGTATTCATCACTGCTCAAACGCGCTATGAAAAGTAGCATAATTAGCTATCCGCATCCAACGATTGGTCTATGCAACAATCACCTTACTAATTGCCTGTATATAATTGCGATAGAGATCATTACTTTTATGTTGTGCATCGCGCTTTTCGCAAAAAGCAAATGCAAGCTTGGCATCAAAAATTGTAATTTTAACATAACTGTTTCTGTTAACTATTATTTGCACAAGAAATACGTTTGCGAAATCGCTAGTGCGCAGCCAACAAATCATTGTCTCTTCGTTTTCATTGATCCTTCAATATCATGCAACTCTTTTCGTTGCAAAGAAATAATGAACGTATCGGTCGGCATGCAATTGCAATGCATATTTTTCGATACATATATATATCATTAGAGTTCTTATGATCACAAAAGTCTATATAGCAAAAAGGAATTGTGCAATGACTGAAATTGTGCAAGATTGAGGAATGATGAGAGCACAACGAACTCTTTCGTTGCTGAGAACGTTTTTTGTCTTTTCAGGCGTGATAAATTTCATTGCACTATTTGAGCAGTGTTGATGTGCATTGCATTGCAAATGAAGAAAAAATCATTTGCATTTTGAATATTTTCTGCTTGAACGTAAACGACTGATTTCTGACCACTGAACTTATTGGTCATTGCATGTATTTTTGGTTTCGTGCACGATATGGTAATATTATAGTTAAAGTGCTGTTATGCATAGGCATTGCACTAGCAATAAAAGTTTTAAAACTATTTCACTTCGTTGAAACGTACAGTTTGTGAGAAAATTTAGCTAGAATTAGCTTACAGTGCTCTTTGCTGAAATATTTAGATAACTTTATGGGCCACTGATGTTTTTTCGTTTTAAGGTTTTCCCCCATTTCGGTTTGAAATAACAGAGAGTCTTCAATCAGTGACTCAGAGAGACTACCCTTGCTCAGCTAATTCTAGCAGCCGTTCCTCATAACCTAATTATTTCAGCGAAGTGAAGTAACTTTAAGACTGCAGTTGCTAGTGTAATCTCTGTGTATGCAGCGCTATAACTGTAATGTTGCTATATCATACACGAAATAAATTTTGAAAAAAAAAACATCCAGAAATGCATGTAGCTAACTATCCAGACGTTCAGTAGCCACAAATGATTCCGTTACATTCAAGCAAGAGATATTCGAAATTGCATTTTTTTTTCGTTTGCAGTATATTGCACATCAACATTGCACAAACAGTACGTTGGAATTTATCACGCCTGAAAAGAAAAAAGACAAGTTTCCTATTTATGACCGTGTCTTGTGTATGTAAAAGCATTTATGCCTCGCATAACTAGGAGAGAGAAAACTAATTATTTTTTTTCCTGAGCTGTGAAAAGAATTAACTAACTATTTGCTTGGCAAGAAAGTTCATGCCACCTGAGCGAAACGATTATCAAGCACGTAGCTGAATACCAATTGCTCTCACAGTTGATCGGGTAGGCGCAAAAAAAAGCTTTCTGATCAGTCTTGCATTTCGCACTTCTAATTGGCCTTGCATCTCGCACTTCTGATCAGCGTTGCATCTCGCACTTCTGATCTCCGTTGCATCTCGCACTTCTGATCAGTGTTGCATCTCGCACTTCTGATCAGCGTTGCATCTCGCACTTCTGACCATTATTGGCTGTTTGCGAAAAGTTTTCAGGCATTCGCTTTTCTCTTTTTTTAAAATGCTCGTTTTGTTAACACATAAAAATTAATGATCGTTGTCCAATGCAATTGATTTCTATTGAGAGGATGCAAGAATGTGTATGGTGTTTGTTAAGTCGTCATATGATGAATAAAATGTGAAAAGATGTGTGGTAGTTTTCTTCTAAGCAAATAATGAAACATTTAATGCTTACTGCCATCTTTTTTTTCTAATCGATACCAGCAGCACCGATATACATTTGTGTTAGCGATCCGCTGAGTACAAACATCGATTCTGTTTCGTACAAACCACTGAAACACCACATATTCTTTCAAAAGTTTTCAACAAACCTTGTAGACATTTGCGTTTTCTATCGGGCAAATCCTACTAGCTGTGCTGAGCTCATGCAAACTATGGGGCTCATGCAAACTGTGGAGTGAGTGGAAATGGTAGTTGAAGTAAATTTAAATGTTAAGTTTTTTACCTTCATTAGTGATCAGAAAAAAATCAATCTTATAACACGCCAGTGTTATAAATCTTATAACACATTTCAGTATTATGCTCTACAATAATCACATTATGGCTTCACATAAATGAAATTGAGTACTCATCCGAAAGATTTTGTATTTGCAATGAATTTTTATGGCTGAGCGGAATCATTTTATTTTTCTGCTTTAACCAAAAACAATAGCGCAAAAGAAACGCGACGGGAACGATTCTGGTATATTACTCAGCATATGTCTAAGCAATTTGCTTATTCGCAGATACCTTTTTTTTTCCAGTCATCTACGCATTTTTACTACAAACATTCATATTTATTTCTTTGTAGAAATATTACTGACCATTAGGAATGGAATGGGATTTTTTGCAAACTTACACATATGGTATTTAGTGGGCAGCCATTTGACTACACAATAGAGATTCGACCATTAAAACGTATGCTTGCTAGACGATGCTTATTGCTGCTCTAGTACCCATAAATTCTACGGATAAAGAGCCTAAAATATTCTCTCATATCGACCAATGCGTACGTTTAGTCGTATGTGGTGAATTCACGTTGTGGTCCGACCTAAAGCGTTTGCATTACCAATTCAGCTATACCGCTTCTATATCGACCTCTTCAAGCAAAAATAACACACGCTAATGTTAAACTAGAGAGCTTAACGACGGTGAACATAACTATTCTTTATATGCATAAATATTTATCGTTTTGCATCTCTATGTCTATTTATTTATCTATGGAGCAGTGGTGAACTGAAACTACTACACGAATTCACTCTGACAGTTTATAGCGGTTTATAGTAGATTCAACATCATTTTAAAAAGCTGTTAACTTACTTAGCCAGTTGAGTTTGTTTTTTTTTGACTGGTGGTCTCTTTACTTCCCCGACCTAATTGACTGAATTGTTTTTTGATCCCGTCTCACCTAGAAAACAATACAATGAAGTTTTTTTTTTTCGATTTGGAAGCTGCGCTTGTTCGAGAGGGGTTATAGCGTTGGAAGTTGTCGTCGATTTTGGTTTATGTAACGGGTTGACTGCGAGTAGTGTGCGCTGCGATCGTAAGCGTAAACGAGTGATAAATAATGCGGTGTGTGCGCCAAGTTGAGAATGCATGAATTATTGCAAGCAAGCAAACGTGGCCATCAAGCTGCAAAACTCTTTCTTTTATGCCGCTTTATGCCACCTATATTCCCCTCTTGCCACTTCTTACCATCTCACTCTTTTTAACGCATAAGTCAATCATAACTTCGCCATATCTTTGAGCTATTGGTTTGTTCCGCTGAAGTTGATCTTAATTTTCATCTAAATTTTTTTAAAATGATAGCGCTATTTTTTATTTTGCAATCGTACAAAACGTTTTTATTGTAGATCCATTGAACGATAGTTGAAAAATCAATTGAAATTTTTGTCCACTTTTCTCTTACTTTTTTACACGCTATCAGTATAGATGCTTATCACACTGTTTAAGAGAATAGTTTTGCGTGTCAATATTTTTAGCCTACAGAACGCACCTAATTCAGCTCTAGAAACTTCAGATCATGTGACGAATGGTGAACTTTCTTGTCGTATTTTTTTTTAATGAGAATTATTTCAGGTTCGAATCAGCGTATTCGAATATGCTTTTAAAAAGCAACGATTTCGTAAAGCGGCTAAAAAATAGTGTACCAATTCTTGTGTCACATTCATATTTCGTTTTTTTACTTTGCTTACTTTCAAAGCTTACTCATTTTTACTCTCATTGTTCTTTTCGCTTTTTCGATCGAAATCTATGATGATTTCTGGTCACAAAACTTCTTGTTTCGTGTTCGTCAATAGCTCTATTGAATTCCATATCGCGTTCAAATTTTGTCTCATAGTAATCTAAAATGCACTTGAAAAAGAATTTGAAGATAATTTTACTCAATACGAGAAAGCGGAAAAGACTAAAGTGCTATCCATTAGATTAGAGTGAACCCTTGAAAATGCTCGTAAACAAATAAACAACACGTAGGCGGTGCTACCAGTCGAGCAATCGAGAATTGTTAGCCGAGTGACTTTTAACGAATGATGCGAAAGCTTGCCACTGCTTTAACTCGCAATCGGATGTGCAATTCACCCTCGAAATTTTATGTTTTGCTATTATTTACTCTGTTTTCAAAAATTTTTATGCTGTTTTCAAAAATTTTCATTCCATTTTGTCGAGAATTATCATTTACGTTGTCTTTTCATAATTTCTCAACGGCTTTTTCTGCTAAGATATCCATTTCATTGTTGTTAACTAGCGCAACTCTAGTAATTAGTAAGACGTTTATAAAGCTTGCTTGACCAATTGCAATTATTTCAGTCTTGTAAGTTCCATATCTACAGCAATAGTTTATTGAATTGTTGAGCCGTTTCTTTTTTCGTGATTTTCTCTCTGAAACACAGATAGACGAGATTTTTTCTGTTCCGATTGATAAAGATGAATAGTTCGTAAAGGCGATTTTCTGGAAATCTACATTGATTGCTAAGGTGCCTACATAAACGCGATTCCTAACCAGCTGAAGCATATAGGATTTTTAGATTGAAATATGAATACGTAAAGTGTTAACGAGAGTTCGAGGCAGCAGTTTTCATTCATTCTCGAAAAGCCAATTAGTGACCAAATTGACATTACTAACTTTTTTTGTTCCTACTTTTTATTCATGTTCAGTCGAAAACTACTGAAAATGTCAAATAGAAATGATACTCCTCGGTGTTTTGATAGAAATATTGCGCGGTGTTCACAAGTGTGCACGTCCTATGAAATCGGCATTAGAAAGGCGTTATATGGTGCTTATTTAAATTTAGATGAATGCACTCGTGCATCTTACACCCCGCTTAGCACTTAAAAGTATGTGAATGACACTTTTGCGACCCCCTACAGAGCCCTAAGGCGTCTAATGAGACCGCACTTCGCGTGCTTAGAGGTTACGTCTTGTCACAGCCTCCCTTATATGTCGTCCACACCATTCACGATTTCATTGTCACCTCAGCAAAACCCTTATGCACGTTTTCTCAACGTTCTTCTTCAAACGCCCCCGTTACTGCGCCAGCTTTCTTTGTTTGAAAAATTGCAGTCTTTTCGTTCGGCTTATCTGACGGCATTCACTCACTATTTTACGCCACTCCGTCTCCTCTGAGTGAATGATGATAGGAATGTTGGTTTTTAATTCGCATCCAAAAAAATCAACTGCTAACTGTTCCCTAATCGAAGTGTGCTCGGTTGAAAACCTACTCTCTTAAAATATTTTCTCTATTTTATGAAAAACGGTTGTTATCATGGGGCTATTCTTTTAATATAGTTTAACACTTGTGTTATCAAATTATATAACATAATTTATGTTATACGATTTGATAACACAAGTGTTAGACCTATTTTAAAAGAATAGTTCGTTTTTCCAGCAATTAATCTTCATTTCAATGATGTCCTTATGAAGAATACTGCCGTTTGAAAAACTCATGGTATTTATGAATAGAAATAATACATCTGCTTGTTTTTTAGTATACTCATATAGAGGATATTATTTTATAAATAATATCAACAAACTGTTTCCAACAGTAGAATGTGTTGATTATTGTAATCGTATGGAAATTAGTTCTCATTTTTTATAAAGAATTTTGACTCAATAACCGTTGAGATTCATTGCTTTACAATGTTGTTTTCGTATTTTTCCTTTATACTCTTTTTTTTTCCAATTTTCTAACTACATAATTATTTATTACTATTGGAAAATGAATCACTATTGCCTTTCTTATTGATGTGATTATATTTCATCTATTATAGCATTGTTTAGAAATGCAGTGATATATGGCTTGGATAATTCTTAAAAGATAAAATTATAGAATTTTTTTCGTAAGACTGTAAAACTGTTTTAAAAAAAATGATATTTCCGTCTTGAGCTGTAAGCATCATTAAAGACAGCGAACCACTTGTAAAATTTATTAAATAAAACTTCAAACAGTACCGATTCGAACGCTTCGTTAAAATATGATTCTTAAAAAGTGTTCAACAATATTGCGCATAGAGATGTACTTAGTTATTCGTTTGTTTGGCAATTGTTGGCAATCATTTAGCGCACTCAGCAATTTGAATTTTTGCGCTGAACGGACAATGTGGATGTTCTCTTCGAATTGGGCAAACAAACATTTGGTGACTGTTGACATGATTCGAGCACAGACGTTGAACACCAAAACATTTCTGTATGATTCGTTGTGAATCGCACTAAAATGTGTCACCCTATGTTTTTTTTCTGGTTTAGATAATAAACGTTTAACAAATGTTTAAAAAAATGTCTTGTTAAAAAAAAATTTAACAAACGTTCATAAAGAAACGTTTTGGTTAAATAAACGTTTAACCAAAACGTTTCGTTATGAACGCCAGTTCTTGTAACTCCTTGCAATGTTCGATTATTTTAGCATCCGACAAAGTGTTCGGATATGTGCTTACAAAAAGCATTTATTCCGGTCCCTTGTATACGTCTCATGAGGTTAGCACAGGCAAATGCCATTTAAACTATCAACGGTAAAATGCCTACAATGGTTTTCCTCCTAACATGTTGTGACTCATATAAACTATGGTACACGCCTCAGCATCGACCCACGGATGTTTCACAGCCATGGTGTGCCTCACATTCTGTTGCCACTGACCGAGGATAAATCATATTAAAAAAAAAAAAAAAGAAATCAACAATTAAAAACTACCACGCCGCTGTTTGGGTAGATTTCGCCTAGAAAATCTCAAGCGTGTCCCCCTCATATCGAGATGCACTGCCGGCTCACCTTCCTACTAGACCTACCTCACCTATGGATACACTTTTATGCGTGGTGAGCAAGTGTTGCTTGAATTCTCTCCTGAATCCTCGCTGTCTCTACAGGATTCGTGGCTTGAAAAGTCTGGCAATCATTTCGCCAAAACCACACGTTTACTGACGGCGTTGTTGAACTTGACGATTTCAAGAGGGCGGCGGAATTGCAGCAACAGAAAGAGAAAAACGACCACTGCGCTCGAAAATGCTCGTCTCTCTCCACGCATTCCTGACGTTGCTTTTTCTCCTCCAGCAGCCACTGCCGCAATGGAATTTCAGCAGCGCGAAGAACATTTTAATCGTATTATCTGCTTCCCGATTTTTTGCTCAATTATTCCCGGCGTTCCTTCCTTTTTTTTTCATCCGGACTTCCAGTTTTCCAGATTGATGTTCATGTCAACGAAGGGAGTATTGTTAATATAAGATGTTTTGTCAATCACATAGTTCCCTATCACCGATGAGGCCACACGGATTCGGTAGTCTCGACTGGTATTTAGACTCTGATGCGTCGTCCAATGCGTATAGGCCGTGTTTTAGAGTAAAATCAATATCGTGTGTAGTTTAACGCTCGCTTGGTGTTTGTCACGTGTCGCTTCAGCCGGTTGGTTAGTTGGTTTCATTTTTAGAGTTGACTCGTACTCCATCTAGACTGCATGCATTGAAATTTGTTAGAAGGCCGCTTAGAATTTGTTACTGTTGTGTCCGAGAGGTGACCTTGCACAATTGGGCAGTCTAAAATATTGGCGATCAAATGTCAAAGTTTGTGGTGTCCTCCGGTCAAGATCTATAGAGAATAGAGCTGATCACCATTTTTGCGGATTATTCGCTCTAAGCATTTCATTTATTCTATTTTTCCCTTATGTATCTGTCTGGGTGGCCATTAGAGTGAAAAAAAATAGATACACAAACTTGCGTAACTGTTTGCTGAGAATTATACTGTCCGTCGTGCATAGACGCATCGTATGCATTTCGCTTTACACCTTGCCTTAGTTTTTTTCTCAAGTTGGGGTCGCTCGAAAGAGCTTTAATCGGCAACATAATGTCTCGTAAAAATTTTGTTCCAGTGCGAAGTCGTCTGCTCAATCGAATCTTCTTTTCTGATGATTCTTTAAAGTCTCTATGAGGGGAAAAGGAAGTTTTTTATAAGACCATAATCGTCTAAAGAAGTACTCTCAAGGAACAGCTGCGTTTTTTGTGACGCACTCTCGACGGCCGTCGGGCATACTCTACTGCCTAATAGCACGGTTCCGATTCTGTAACCATTCTTCTTAGAACTGCCCAAAACTTCTTTTTTTATTTTTTATGCTGTTTAGCAAATTTTGCAATCTGCGAAGCGTATTATGGCGGCCTCATATCCACGCGCATGTTGACGTCTGCCCGTCCCGTCTGTCTCTGTGTCCGTCTGTTTATCTGTTTGGTAGTTCCAACTCGGAACTCGTTGAAGCTACAATTATGGAATTTCAGTAGGTTTAACCGGTATTCTTTAATTACCTGCTATATTGAGATTCAGTTTAGTCCGCCCACTAGACTGTTATACTCCACCAGAGGGCATTAAAGATTTGCGAGCATTTCAATTTGTAAAGTTGCACATTCGGCAGGCTGGGTCACAAAAAAACGAATCTTTAACGGAAGACTTGCACTAGCGGTGGGATGGGATTTAAAAAATGAATTTTTCCCACTTCCGAGCACCATGAAACCGGTTGGTTTTCTGGATGAGTGGCTAAAGCAGCCAGCAATCATTCCAATCATTCCGTTTAGTATTGGCGTTATGCTTCAACTTTCCATGCATATGCGATTAATCATCGTCCATCGTTTAACGAAGAAAAAATTTTTATGGCTTACGTGGAATTTGACTTAGTGTATGCAAATATTTACTAGTAAGTTGTGAGTAGGTGCTCATTTTCTCAGCTTATATCTTTGATCATTTTCATTTGTTAGATAGAGGCGAACTCGTACTTTGTTGATTCCTAACTACCTCGTTCAAATCTTTAGATTTGATTTGTGTGAGATGCTTCGAGAAAATTTGAAAGAATTTAACAACCTCGGTAAAAACTTTTCAGTTCCAAGTCGGTCAAGGGACTTAGTGCTTTTAAGATGTGTCATTCACAATAGATTGTGTGAAAAAAAGCTTTAAAGCATAATGGGGAAGTACCGCAAATTTATGCTTGTTTTCTTCTTGGCCCAATAGCACAACTTATGCGACGGTTATCTCAACGAAATCTTAGAATCTTGGGAGCTGCGGTGGTATATAATTCTTAAAGTATTAAGTGAATCATTCTTTGTTACTTAGATTTTGCGCAGGCATCAGATAGTGTATGTTTATTCTCTATTCTGAGTGTGTTTCGCACACCGAAAATATTACATAAAACGTTGATTATCCATATGCAATATAAAACATGCCAAAAAAAATCGTATTCGTTTGGTTGCCGCTTACATACATTTTAATGTGCACGACATTTTCAATCACCACTTTAGGACTCCGGAGCTTTTAAGGATTTTTTCAAAAATTAGTTGCAGAAGTGTTCCGTAAAGAACTGTTAATGAAGCTAATTTCGCAAATGTACTTTCTGTTGATGCTATAGGTCAGTGGAGTTGTTCTCTAATGGATTTCCGAAGCGTCTGCTGCTTCATCCGTACTTTTAATGTTTAAATGACGTCATAAGTTACTTCACCTGCGAATATTTTTGCGCTATCAGACTTGAAGGCGAATAAGCGTTGTTTTTTTTCCCCTTTTTTAAGAAAATGATTTTAAAAGCATTCTCGATAGAGCGTCTTACCTGAACAGTTTTCATAACCCGTAGCCATTCTTCTGCGCAGTACTGAGTCGTTAGTTTGCCTCGCAGGTCGTTTTCCTCTGTTAACCGTTACAGACCAAGGTCTGCATGGGGTCTTCACTTCTTTCGAAGGCAGTGCACGCCTTTTTTTTGAAGTTGGGAGAGTGGATCTTTTGCTTGTACTTTTCATCAATTTCTTACTTGCAAAGGCGATGGATGTGACGAGCTACTAATTAAATCAGTACCATGTTCAATGACCAACAGGAGGGGGAAGAGCCAGTTGCTCATGAACAACTTTGAACTCTGATTCGTTCGAACCGTGATATGCATTGTGTTATATTCCGAAAAGTTTAGAACTCACATTTCTGCTGCCTTAAACTTTCGTAGTCATTTTTTATAAATCTTCAGAAAACTGTTGCGTGCTAATATTGAGCGAAACTTTTGCTCCCTACTTTTGTTCTATATCTCTCATTCACTCGACAATTTTTATACTTTCCTTTCTCGTTTCCTGTTCTTTTTCTTCATTTGATGGAGACCTTTGCCAAATAATATTGCCTTTGGTACCATCTTCAGAGTGGTGAAATATACGCTTGCCGATCGCAAAGTTCTACGGCAACTGTTCCTATTCGTTCGCCAAAAATTAAACACTCACCATTCTTGCCGAAGTATAGCGACACCGTAGAGGCAGAATTTCAGATGTTGATGAATGCGTTAGGCTTCTGAAGGTTCATGTATCTGAATGAATTAAGTAACGCAAGGACCTCATTTCAGCAAACCCATTCCCATATCTTCCGCGTTATCAACTTTTCAGTAGAATGACACTTCCCAAGCACAAGCAATTCCTTTCTCAATGAGCAATTCCTTTCTCAATTACACCGCCGGTGCGGTGCTAATATGGGACGTCATATTTTGTCATCGTCGGAACGCTCGAACGCCTTCGGGCTGTTTAATCGGATGCTAATTGAAAATGCATCAAATTTGAACAATGAATGGCCCGATGCATTGAGCATTTTTTGGACGATGCTTTGTGTTATGCAAAGGATATGCTGTCGCCTTCTGTGGGTGACGACCTCTGAAAGACGTATATCCGACGACTGAAATCGATCCCGATTGTCCTTATTAGTTACACTCCTGAGATAACCCTTCCTACCCTCACCATACCTCCGTCGGCGTTCACATGCTTGGTTCAGAGCCAATTTTGCTAAATTGACTAACCCAACCAATTGTTGCTAACTTCATCCCTGCTCATGAGTGCAGTATTTCCTCCTTAACTTTATCAATTTTTTTATCGCTATCGAAAGCGCTCTTTGAAATTTTTATATAGTAGCATTATGCAGCGGAAATTCGATTCAGACTTAATTTGTTGCTTTGTCAATTGGGGCGGTTTTGCACGCTATTTATTCCAACTTTATTCCAATTTGTACGATGTTTTGGCTCTTCGTCAGCTCTAAGGACCGATACAACAGTGCCATAATGCGCTACCTCGGTGAGCATTTGTTTCGGTTAACTATAAAAGCAATAAGCAGTCGAACTTGCAGCAACTATTGTTGGCAAATTGTCGTAAAGTCAAATAATTCGAATAAATGAAGTACATTTATTCAAAAAAATACCAAGGTGAAAAAAATTTGAAAATAATCCTGGCACTGGAGAATTATTGGAGGGAATTTTTCTTCTCCTTGTTTTCATGAACATTACCATCTATACCTCTCTGCGTATGCCTTAACATGTATACAATGTATAGGCTTTTTTTGTAACATAGTTTGCTGACGAATACTGCGCGCATGCACATATAAAATCTAGAAACCGTTGACTAAAAACGAAGAATTTACTGTATCCTGTTAGTCTTCTTCCTACTGGACGTTTCTGAGATCCACAAGCGAAACGTTATGGTACATATACTAAATGCATGTTCAACCGCTATCATTCAGTAACAGAATCCCCTGAAGGTTGCGATTGATTGGAATCGTTGTACTATACAAGAAGGTCATTCCCTGATCTAAACAAATAAGTTATTTCTAGATTTTTACTGAACGTTTGAGTACAGTTTTGTATCTTAGCATGAGAAAAAGCCTCTGTTCAGATCATTCACAAAATGCTATCATCTGTAAGGCATCTGCCGTCTATGTTATGTAAGATCGCTTATAACAGCTTATAGCGTGAAAACGGACAGAGAGCTTTCACTGAGGGATTTCCATCGGATGATACATGGTAGTGAATTGCTTAGGTGATTCAGTGGTCGTAATTTTAGATATCTTATTAACGCATCTATGAACGATGCAATATGTACTACAGAAATCGATTGAAAGGCAGTGCAGTGATTTATGAAGCAACATTTTTTACTTTCTCTCTCTCACTTTTGCCGCATGCCGCTTGCTTATTCGCAAACATACAAATTGCGCAGCAATTTAACATTTTTGGCCGCTTGGCGCCCGATAAGCTATTGTTCTAAGAGAATCTGGACGCTATGAAATTCAGAATAATGCCACTGATGATGCTTATCTAGCTAACGTAAAGCGCCACCATAACTGGCAGTCATACAAATGTTACACTGCAAGTCGGTAACTATTGCGGAATGAAAGGATTCATAAATCGAGAAATTAAGATCCGGTCATGATACTTACGAATGTCTCCATAAGGACGTAAACGTTCAGCATCGGAACCTTTCTACGTCACCATATTCAATCTCACAATTTTGATAACGTAACTAATCAGCCAGGTTTTGTTGTGTCGAATAAAATGAAACTCAAACATAATACTCTCGAACATGCGCAAATCGCCCTATTCGATCAAGCAGGAACATGGCGAAATTAGAAACCGGCACGAAAAGACGGCGAGAACAGAAAGACGGTAGATACGCTGCTCCCTGACTTGGTCTAGTCGAGAAACGAACTCGCCGAAACGCACTCGATGGTTCCATTCAATTAATCCATTCGGACATCCTAGTTATGCAGCTGTACACCGTGTAAAGTGCATCGCCAAAAAAAAGGGTTGTCTCATCTTGCAGCTATGTCCCGTAAAACTCGAGTTCGTGTTTCATCAACAAAATGTCACTTGTCTGAAAAAAAGAGGGCACTTGTGTAAGCGGTGAAGATCGATGCGCTTGCGTGAGCACTAATAAAGCTAGCTAGCTGGTCGGTTTATGCGGCTCGGAGGCTTGGCCAAGCTATCCGCAGACAATGCAATGCGTCACTCTTGTGACTTGCTCTTTTGCCATTTCCTCTTCAATACCACCCTCATCTTGCAATTGCCCATTAAGTTGTCGTCCATTGTTTCAGCTTTGTCTGACTCTACACAACAAAATCGAGATCCTAAGCTGAGGATGAACAACGAGTGAATATTTACTTTATTTAAAATTTGTGTGCTTCTGTAATTGAACTTTTTAAAGAATTCGCTTTTGTAAAGCATTCAATGTACAGCTTAAAATATCCTTTAGTTTTTTTTTCTAACTAAATGACAAAATGCATACTGACAAGATGATGCTAGTGTTTGTTTGCTTTTTTTTATCTCGTCAGCACTCAGCTTGTTTGTTGTGTTCTTTTCTCGTCGCTAACATTCAGCTTATTTGTCTCTCTATTGTCATCGTTTTTTTAATCTTCTCACTAACATTTTTAATAAAAATAAAAGTTCCCTGTAGAAGATAAATCAAAACGATTTGTTCTCAATTTTGCAAAAATTTCGTAATCGTAATTTAGAATATCGAAGGAAATCATATCATTTTTAGCATTTCTAACGATAGCTTTAATATCCAAATATTTTGTTGTTGATGATAGCATCAGTGCAAAGATGAAAGCCTATTCTTATTGGCTTGTCAACATTTTGGTGAACATTTGCATTGCCGAAATAAATCGGAGAATGTTGAGCGAAAATTAAGGCATTAAAATTCTATTTGTATTCTTTTATTCACCAAAAAAAATTTTTCCCTTACTTGCTGTTCCGATTTCATGAACAAACCGTTTCTTCGTTTTCGTCTTTCATACCTCTACCGATCGTTTAATGATGTTATAGCTGGTGCATCTTTCATATGCTTGACAGATTGCAACATTTTTTGCAGATTGCAACATTGCAACGTGCTTGACAGATTGCAACATTTTTTGCAGATTGCAACATTGCAATGTGCTTGACAGATTGCAACATTTTTTGCAGATTGCAACATTGCAACGTGTTTGACAGATTTCAAAATTCAATGATCTCTTTCTTGCAATTACTATCAGCACAGAAACTCGCATGAATTTCTTATATAGTTGAACAAGTCTTCCTATGTTTGATTTGGAAGATAACTACTTCCTGTTTTTAAGTAAAGTTACGATGTAGCTTTTACCCTGAAGTTCTCACTGATTGTTTACTGAACTTGAGGGCAGCGTCTAAGGCAAGTAAGGCTGTTGTCCAGTTCATGCTTCAGTTGGAGCATCAAAAGCGTCACTCATTTTCGCCATTTGCTGGGTCAAATTACGCCCTCACGGAAAATATTTCGCTATTGTTTGCGCTCTTTCATCCATGCTTCTCATGTAGAAAGGCGAATTCTTTTTGCTCGTATTGGTTGAAATTAGATTACTGGAGGGTATTTGCTTGGAACCATTTCCGAGCTTGTGCTTTGAGGGTTTTACTTTTTGCAATTTACTATGGTTCAAATACTGAACGTTTAAGTTCCTTAAGTGGCCTGATATTTACGAAAATCTTCAGTTGAAAAATGTGGCTCAACTTCTGAAACCGAAGTATTTAGTTTATGCACTAAAGCACTCTGCTGTCATCGAGCTAATATTACTTTGATAGTCTTCCTTGATTGCTTCACAAAGTATGAAAAGTTATGCACAAACCAAGCAGACCTGTGATCTCTATGACCAGTCACTTGTTTCGTGCCCGTCATGTTAGTTAAGCCGAAGTGGCCGCGAGAAAACTTCATAATATCGGAAAAATTCCGCCTGCGATTTGCATTTCAGCTCATAAGACGGACTTCACTTAGCTACTGTTCCGATTTCATGAACAAACCGTTTCTTCGTTTTCGTCTTTCATACCTCTACCGATCGTTTAATGATGTTATAGCTGGTGCATCTTTCATATGCTTGACAGATTGCAACATTTTTTGCAGATTGCAACATTGCAATGTGTTTGACAGATTTCAAAATTCAATGATCTCTTTCTTGCAATTACTATCAGCACAGAAACTCGCATGAATTTCTTATATAGTTGAACAAGTCTTCCTATGTTTGATTTGGAAGATAACTACTTCCTGTTTTTAAGTAAAGTTACGATGTAGCTTTTACCCTGAAGTTCTCACTGATTGTTTACTGAACTTGAGGGCAGCGTCTAAGGCAAGTAAGGCTGTTGTCCAGTTCATGCTTCAGTTGGAGCATCAAAAGCGTCACTCATTTTCGCCATTTGCTGGGTCAAATTACGCCCTCACGGAAAATATTTCGCTATTGTTTGCGCTCTTTCATCCATGCTTCTCATGTAGAAAGGCGAATTCTTTTTGCTCGTATTGGTTGAAATTAGATTACTGGAGGGTATTTGCTTGGAACCATTTCCGAGCTTGTGCTTTGAGGGTTTTACTTTTTGCAATTTACTATGGTTCAAATACTGAACGTTTAAGTTCCTTAAGTGGCCTGATATTTACGAAAATCTTCAGTTGAAAAATGTGGCTCAACTTCTGAAACCGAAGTATTTAGTTTATGCACTAAAGCACTCTGCTGTCATCGAGCTAATATTACTTTGATAGTCTTCCTTGATTGCTTCACAAAGTATGAAAAGTTATGCACAAACCAAGCAGACCTGTGATCTCTATGACCAGTCACTTGTTTCGTGCCCGTCATGTTAGTTAAGCCGAAGTGGCCGCGAGAAAACTTCATAATATCGGAAAAATTCCGCCTGCGATTTGCATTTCAGCTCATAAGACGGACTTAAGTTTAATTAGCGGAGAGCGGGTGTCGGGGGAAGGAGGTAAGTCTACGTCTGCATCTCCAACAGGATGGAATAAACTTAGTGAAAGCTTTTAGGATCTTTTATTTGCCGATTTGTTTTAGGGGCGAGGGGAAATAGTGAATTGAGAGACTGTACTAAGGGAGAGAGGAGAAATGAACTTGAGGTCACACGGCATATATGCTGTTCGTAAATACCTTTACGAGTTTACTTTCCACCTTTAGTTGTTGATGTTTTATAAGCCGCAGTTAAAAGTTGATTTAGCCACACCAAGCGTATCACCCAAGGTTCATGATTTTATGGTGCTTCTACGATAAAATTGCACCGCATCACTCACATATCATCGGATTAAGTTGCATTTCTCGATTTTCCGTTGAACAGCGATCAAAGTGAGATTGCAAGCAGCAAAACTTCCCATCGATCTATCTAACTATATGCTTTTGCATATTTGTTTGCTAACTAAATCATTCTTTTGTGTTTTCTTTGTTTTTCTTCCCGATTATTATCGCTTAAATAGTTCATTGTTATCGTTTACTCTGTTCGCAATTATCAGTGAAATTGTTTGCTCGTCCCACTGGATTATGCAATAGAAATATTTACTTAAAAATATATTTCCGTTCAATTAAAATCTTTACCAGTACGTATTATGTAATCGTTTAAGATATGCAAATATGATGACTTGTTTTTTTTTCTTATCCCAATAATTAAATTCAAAACAACTATGGCCGCACAGTAAGGTGACCGCCGTATACATTGGTTCTAATCCAATGAATATTCGATGCTGTGAAGAGATGAACTCCTACATTTTTGCAGCAATAAGTATGCATATTCCGTACTCATATCCAAACTTTAATGGTCTCTCTAAACCGGAGTACCATCATAATTTTCAGTGCTTTATTGCCTCATCATTCATGCATTGGAATTCATAATGCCAAATACCAACAATGTTCTACTTAGATAGCAAATATTCGATTACGAGCTGACAAATGCTCAACGTTAACGTTTATACCGCTTGTTATAACATTTGATTGTCACTAGTGACATATAATAGGAAGTTGTTCATCTAGCGTAATTATTATCGTGTAGCAGCTATTTATTTTGCCTATAAAAATTTTTTTTGACCAATTTGTCGTATTTACACACCGTTGCAAAAAAGCTCTTATGCCTTTGTTTTCAAAGTAGCTTTCTTAACACTCGGTTTCACATATCATTTAGAAAATCCTTCCAAACATATCTGTAAAAGTGAAAATAGATTAAATAGTATTGCGGCTGCACCAAAACCACGAGCATTGTTCAGCACAAATCGTTCATCGGTTTAAAAATCTTGCTGTATCGGCCGGTATTATCACTTTATCATGAGTACAATCAGTTTTCAGAAATTTTTATGGGAAGAATTTGGCAACACCTATGGAAATGAAATAAAAATTTTTTTTAGTGCGATCTCGGCATTGTAATGTTCTGTCTTTTTTTACATTGCAAAGAGAGCGTTTTCAATGAGCAATATGAAATTTTGTTGAGGAAATTCTTAAACGATATTGTTCGTTCTATGGAGAGGGTGTTCCATCGTTCTCTGTGTCTGTCTCTCTCTCTCCCTTTCTCGCTCTCTCTTCAAATTGTCCAATACTATTGAAGGTTTTAGCAAAATTCTTCCTTGGTTATCGAAACAGTATGTAAAAATTCACAATATATACTTAAGAGAAGTGACCCAAAAATGAATATTTCCGTGAATGAGACAAGATGTTTTTTCAAAGATTTTAATCCTCTTTAATTCGATCTCCTCTTATGGTCTTCTTAACAACAGTTTTTACTATAATCTTATCTTTTTGGTAATATAAACGTTTGTTTTACTGCGGATCGTTGTTGCTTCGTTTGAGCTCCGCCTCCTATGAACAACGTTTCTTCACCTGTAGGAATATGAATATTGTTCCATTTATTTTTCTAGGAAATCAAGTTGTTGAACTTTTTCTCAAGTACCATTCAGAATGACACCTTAGATTTTCCTTTATTTCTTCTTTTTCTTAAAAATGGGGTATGCCTTTCTAAAGGGCGAACTCTTTGAAATTTGTTCATCTCGTTTTCACCCCCAATCCACTACGTCTTTTCAGCTAAAATGCAACCAAGAGTTTCGTCGGCATCAGTACCGTTGTGCAGTGTTGGCCTTGATGGCCTATTGTGGGCAAATCTTGACGCACTAGCGAAATGAGTATGCAATTAGGGGGTTGGCGAACGCTTAGCGAGTTAATCCTATTTGGCGAACTATCGCCACAAATTATCCCAGCTGACGCATTTTTCACATCCCTTCTAAATCTCTTTCGTTTTATCTTTTTTCCCCTTCTTTTCCTCTCACAATCCACTCTTCAGCCTCTTGATTCCTTCTTTGCTCGCTTATTTACCTCCTAACGTGTTTACCGATGTTTTTATGGATTCGTTCCTGTTCATGAAGCTTATTGAATATACTTATTTTATTCTTTGGCCTATTTGTGCTTTTTTTAAAATTTCTTGCGCTTTTTAAAAAGAATATTTGGCACATTTTTTACCTAGCAGCAATATTGTTTTTCAACATGTAGGAGTTTTTAACATGGTATCATCGGGAAGCACATATATTCATAGCAACAGAATTGTGAGCGCATTACTCTGCTTTTAGAGGCCAAAACTATTCCGTTCAATTCCATTCAACCCTTATATATTTGATGTTTGAGAGCTTCAGAGATAGCCATACTTTTTAAAGAAGTTAGAAGAAAGTAAATTCAATTCTGGCACCGTCCCAAAAAAATTACTGGTACAGTATAACTGTTTATTTGTTGTCAGTTATGTGCCACTCATGAATAGCACTAAAATTCAAAGGATTCCCTTGTGCTTGCATCTAGCTAACATCTCTTTGATTAAATAATATTTTTCTTTTTCGTAGCCGTTTTTATGACTTTTTTGAGACCGTTTACTTAATGATGAAGAAACGCCTAGGCAGCAGCTTCTAATTATGGGTGGGCAAACGAGTGATTATGTGAAAATTTCGAAATCAACTAAAAGCGCACCACTGTGGTGCTTCTTGGGCATTCCATGTTGTTCTCAGCTTTCTAGGGAGACATACTGGAGGGGAAAGGAGCGGTGATCGCATAACAGTTCTTAACCCTTCAGAGAACTTAAATGGAGAACGAACTCAGCCATAATTATGAATTTAAAATGGGTTTTAAACACAGATGGATTAAATATCATATGCGGGGTTAGATTTTAAGCCATTAAAAATACTAAGCCATGTACCTGATCTCTCCTCCTCTTGGAGTATAACTCAGGTAATCACAGCAAAAGCCAGATAGTCAAAAATTACTCATTGATTAATAGGAGGAGTTCGGAGGGTGCAGTTTAATACTGTCTGAGGCAAACGCATCAGAGTCAAACCTGCCTTGATTTGTGCGTTTTTGATTGTTTTTTTTTTTGATGAGTATTGCCTTGCAATAAATAGCCGCTATCGTTTCGATTACTCGTCAACGTTTTGTTTAATAAAAAGTGAAATTCGATTTACAATATCGTTTTTATAAAGAACATATTTACGATAGTGTCGGCTAAAACACAGAATGCGGATGGGCTAAAAAAAAATGAATTTCAAGAAATCCAAGTAAGCCGATAAACATGACGTGACTTTTCGGCATTTGAAACTGTTAACAAATTGAACTTCCTATAGCATTATTATCGTTTATCAGTTTATGGGCCTAATTTAGTTTTGAAATCAGTATTTCGCTTTAGAGTATAGTTCGATGTTTCTTCACAATTTAGGATTTAGAAATCGTGAATATTCGTTGTTCGCATTTCCAACAAAACTTGAGATTTTCGACGAGGTATAATCGAGGCTCTGGTTTTTGCATTTCATTCATAGGAGGCAAGATTATGCGTAGTGTTCTATAACGATCCAATCCTTCAATGTTTCGATCGTGGCCATTCGTTTTTCGGGCAAAAAGCATGTAACAGTTCTGGGTTCTGCTTGGTCGTATTAGTAAAAAACGGATTCAATTTCTGCTTCATTCAGACGCATAAGCTGGCGTTGTTTTTGCTTTTTTTCTTTTTATTCATCGACTTTTGTAATAAAATTAAGCTGATGGAGTCATTAACAGTATTATGGCTGTGTGAAGCGTATAAAAACAACAGAACTCTCAATGCGTATAGTCCGCTTATATGGGGTGAAATTATAGCTTCTTCTTCCCCAAAATATCATTTAACTTCGTTTTTTTTGTCGCAGATCGATCAGAGATATGGTTGAAGTTGAGAGTAAAAGTGCATGCGTGAGATGAGAACGACAACTTGTGTTCCAAAGTTTAAATCAATAAGGAGAGGCGGAATTTTTTTGGGTTAAATGAGGTGAATGCACGGTCGAGAGGTGTTTGATATTGAGGGTGCGTTGCCGTCAACGATGATGGATCGAACTTCCGACGACAGCGGTCTCACCTCGGACGACACCTGGGAGAGGAAAACCGATCTTATGACGCAGTCTGCCTCTGCGCTCTACAAATGCGCCTCTCTTAGACATGCGAAGAAGCCCGGTAAACCAGGTTGGGAAAAAGATTATCGAGCAAAACCTAAGGAATTTCTTTACTTAAAAGTATGAGATTAACCATGCTCAAAATGTAGGATACTTATGGGCTTAGTTGCTCGATTCAAGTCCATTTCGCACAAGAAGTTTATTCGTCTTCTGCACAACATAACCAATGCCAACGCAAATTTCATCAAAACTTCAGACGAAAAGTTTTCTAAATGATCACGTAATATGCAAGGATCGCTGCAAGAATGCCCAATTGATTGATTCAGCTATTGATCGCAAGTTATAATACCACCATGCACTCAGTAAGAACACAAATTAAAATGCATAGAGAGAATTAAGTAAAAGTCATTTTTGCAAACAATAGTGAAGATTTTGAGTTATGCGTAATGGAAAGTGGTAAATGACTTCCAGGAATTAATTAAACTTTTTTGTGCGTATGCTTGAGTAGATATGATATCAGTTTAAGTAACGTTGAGCTAATAATACGATTGAAAAAGACAATGGTTCAAACTATCATTTTTTGTTCCGAAAAGCATTGAAAATATCACTTTGATTCTCAAAAACTCTTGAACTCTTTCAGTGTTAAACTTGAACTCAGTTAAACTCATAAAATATCACTTGCAAACGTCGATTGTTTTGTTCTTATTGTGGAAATTCATCTAAACGCTGAATATTTTAGCACGGATACGGAGTAATTCGTTAGGCCGCGAAGGTGGAGATGAGGAAAACTCGTCGACAACTGATTCTTCACCATGGGAAGAGAAACCGAAACCGATTCCAACACCGCGGAAAAGCAAAGCGAGCGCATCTCCAGCCGCTCATCCAGTGGTAATTACTGAGACTTTTCATGAGCTAAGAACCGTTGTATTACGTCGAAAAGATACTTCTTCCAGAAAATTTCACAACTCAAATATCCTGAAAACGTTCAACGATCGTTCCTACGCAAAAAGGAGATTTGATATCCCACGCAAAATGCGATTTCATATTGGTTATAACATCCGCGACTGATTCGCGCAGATCTCTGTTATGCATCACTGTTTTCCATGGTTTTGTAGTGGCTCTTATTTTTTTGCTTTTCTGACCAAACTTAGAAGCATATGAGGCTTACCACAAGAAAATGATTGCCATATTGACAAGGAGATGCAATTTGATGCTATTCTTGTACTTCGGCATGCGTATTTTGTTGTATGGAAAAATTATTTCATTTTGTGCAACCGAAATTCACAATCTACATCGAGCAAGGCGGCACGAAACTGCGGATGCTAGCTAAGATGGTAACAGATTTCCTCTGAGACTCGTTGTATAGCTCTGACGGGTTCTTCGAACTGAGGTGATTCGAGGCTTTGTCTAGTACGAATTAATTTCTTTATACAGTTTCCGACGTAATTAATTTCGACATAATAATTTCATTTAAGTTTAATTTAACTTTCCGGAAGTAACAATTTAGTTTTTTAAAATCTTACGAAAAATATAATTTAATTTAATTTAATTTTACGTTAAGCACATCACCGTTTCATGCGCATTTAACAAAGTAAACAAATGAATCGCACAATGTGAATAGTCAATGAAACTTTTTGAACTAATCGAGGCAATCATCGAGTAAATGATGCATGAAAGTACGTCTCATCAAGCTGCTCATTCGCGCGTTTCGGTGCTAAGGACGCAATTTGTCTTCTATTGTTGACTGAAAAATCTTTTACGCTATGAACCTCAGGAAGGGATGAGGATAAGATCGACGAGAGCGACACAAATTTTCATCATAACAAAATATCCTATCTGTTTGGTAATGAAAATTTTCGTTAAAATTAAAGCCCAATATTTTTGCCTTCTTGAAGACTGATCGACATGATCTTTTCGAATTTCTTGCCGATGCACATGCTTTGAACTCTAGTATATTCCATTTTCTTGCAGTAAATTCCCCCTACTTTTTTTCCTCACTTGTTTTTTTCCTACGCTGTGCTGTTCATTCAAGTGGACAGTATGAATGCGTACAAAAGAGAGAAAGGTCTAACCGCATTAGTACGTTTTTGCGCGTTTGTTGTATTGGTTTTGGAGAGGAGCTTATCGGGGGGTGGCAAATCGTTTTTATGCTAAAAAGAGTGTTCCCTGGAACGACAAAGGGATACGCGTAGCACTCTAGCGTGTTCGTCAGTGTTCCGCTTTTACTGTTTGCAGAATATACCACCTCAACCGATTGGTTGAAAAACGATGAAGGTTGGCTGCTTTGAACATTTTTCGTGAGCTCGGTTCCCGAAAAAAAATGATTTTCCATAATCATAAATCAAAATCCAGCAAAATTCACTTACATTAATGACAAGATATGCGTTTGTGGAAAATGCTAATCGTAACAACGAAATAATCTTTTCTTGCACGCTCTATCATCTTCCGCTGAATACCCGTCCATATGAGTTTTTTTTTTGAAATAATACATTTTTACGTTACAAATCGAATTTATTATGAGCAGTACTGGATTTTATCTATGAACGGATTATACAGTGACTATGGGTTACTTCGAATGAGGCAAAAAATTGTGGCAAGCAATGCCCTTTCTAATATGTTCATGAAATTTATTAGGCACGTAAGTTTCTGACTTGTTGATCATGAGAGGAATCAGAAGTTTACATCATTCCAAAAATTGGCTTTAGCGATTAGCATATTTTTGTTTTGCCAGTTTTTCGATCGAACTTCACCTTCAACTGTTGTATAACTTTGTTTTTCAACAACATTGATGACTATAGCACAGAGTTATAATAAATTGCGAAATACAGCTAGGGATTTCTATAAACTGTCTATGCATATTGTCCGCTTAATCGTTCAGTAATTTTCAGATTGAGCGAGATAGTCTTAACTCGTACGAGGATGAGAACGACTATAGGGAAGAAGATGACGAAATCTTCGACGAGATTGATTTTCCTCAATCGCCTAACGAGAAGTGAGAGCAGACTGTTTGAGTCATCAAGGCGTTTTTTTTTTTCAAATTGTATCTCGAACAGCACTTTACTGCTGCTGACTGCCTGTTGCGTCTGACTTTCAAAACACGAACCTATTACCACTTAAGTTTTACTGCTTCTCTAACTGCGTAGACTCTAATTGTATCGATTCTTTGCCTGGACACCCTTACTGATTAGGAAGTTTAGTGAAAATTTGGTACGAGTAGCAAAATTTTTCTTGAAGAATTTCTTAGATTTTTGAGAATTTTTAATTTTTTTAAATTTTTTTCAATTTTAGAATTTTTTCAGAATAATTTTAGAATTTTAGAATAATTTTTAGAATTCTAGAATCAAAATTTCTAGAGGGCAGTTCTTTTTTTTTACAATTTATCTCTTGTCATTGGAATAATGTTTGTCTGCATATTATAGAAGCGCTAGCAGAATTCCATTTAAAATAACTTATTAGGTGATCTTTAAATCTGTTCATTACGTCATGGAACTGTTATGTTTTGTTTAAGCTTTTTTATAAATGCTCGCTTAGTAACAACTGTAAGTGTTATGGGATAAGTTAGAAAATGTGAGTAGTAATAGAAATTTTTTTTCAAGCCGCACATTATAAATCCATTTTTTTAATCCAGTGGTTAGAACGAAAATTAAACGATAAGTGTTAATCAAAAACTTATGAAAAGAAATTCGCTCTAATCTACTCTACTCGCCGACTTTGCAATGGCAATAAATATGTTTGTAGAATGGGATAGAAGGAAGTGGATCAATATTGATGCACAAATGTCAAGTTTTATTTGTACTTACTTTTTGTAGGGATGTTGCCGACTATGTGAATCTCAACGAGATGTTCCTGCTGGGAACAAGGGACGATTACGGTGCCATAATGAAAACAGCTCCTGCACTACCCGTTCATAGGCCTCCAAACCAATGGGTTCATTCATTGTTTTCATTTTGATGATTTATTTGTATGTATGGATGCATGACTGGTTCCGCAAATGACACAACAAAACAACGAAAAATTGGATTGAAAAAAGTTGACGAGATGCGAAAGAGTCAGTGTTTTTGGTATTAAACAATACGATAGTTTGAAAATGAAGTCAAAAGAAATTTAGTAAAAGGTTTTGAATACCGGTATTTGTCATTTTAAATTTCCATTATCTAAAGTTGAAATAAAAGACAATCTACCCTCCTACTCTTTCCTTCTTTCCCATTTCCACTTCAGCAGTGTGTCTTGGGGGATCGATTGGGTGCGATTGAGCGAAATATATCTCCACAATGTTGAGGAATTTCGGAGGTAACATGTAAATTTCAAGAGAAAAAATGCCTTAGGGATTATAGAGCTTTGAATGAATCATAGGCATTCGCAATTCCTCAGCAGTCGCATTCGAGAAACATATGGCCTCAATGCGAAGATCTTTTTCTCTCTCATATTTCATCAGCTGATATCCATGTGTGACTCATTTAAACCTACTGTTGCACGTATTGAATGAGGATATATATCCTGGCAGGCATCAACTCATATTTTTTTCATAGTTTCTATTTCACTTCAGTAGCTAACGCACTTTCGGCCTTCACTTGTCGTTACATTGACAGCCTAAAGCTGTGGTGCATTTGCCAGCTGGAGCATTGCCTGTAGTACTAAGTGCTTGGGTTCCGAAACAGTCCACAATACGCCTTGCTCGTATTTATTATCCTCGAAAATCTGTTCACTTTCTGTTGTGCCCATCTAGCAACAACAATATTTTTGTGCCATGGTCGACAATAAAGCTTCAATCGTCTATCATTTATCTCTTTGTTCATCACACATCCCTGCTGAAAATTTAACATCTGCAAATATGCCAAGCAAGGTCTGCGTCTTTTTTCAGCCAATAAAACTTAACGAACAGAAACTTGGTCTTACTAGCACGTTTTTTAAATCATCCTGTCTTCCTTTCTTAATGACATTTAATTTTTAATTACTGCATTGCTGTTTTTTTACGCTTGCAAAAATTTCATTAAGTTATCATTTTGTCTGTTTTCAGTACACGACAGTTTTGAAGCCCGAATGCCAAAATGTTTCCAATCTTTGAAGATTGGGAATGGTCGCTCATTTTCTATTGTGATTCCTTTCAGGAGACAAAATTGTATCAAATGGCAGAGCGTTGCCTGAGTACGGTGATTAACGACGATGATACGGCCCAATGTAGCACACTTCTCAACAAGGCGCATCTCAACGATAATGTATACCTTTTGAAATTTTCACACCTGTTGAAGCTTTCATCATTGCAATCATTTTTCATTTGCGATTTTCCTCTTATGGGCTTAAATTGATGCGTGCAAAATAGTTGCATGGGTTTTTTAAAAGTTGTTTTTAATTTTTGAATTTTATTGACAACGCACCACCCATTGCTGTCAAATGCTTAAGCTCAGTCCATATAAAATAGTTTCATATTACCCTTGATTTGTTTCTCCCACCCCCCTCCTCCATTCGCTGTCGCCTCCTCCATCTTACGGTATCACACGCCGACCATATGGTATGCAAGTGACCGCCCGAGACGTGTTTGCAGAAGAGGGCATGAAACGCGTCTCACTGTAATTTCCATCAAGCCCTCTTTCGGGTCAGTAAAATTCCACTGTCAAATAAAATACTCAACGGAACTTTGGAAATTTTGTTTTTGCACGATTTTTTGATTCACGGCCTTTTTTTCTTGAAAAAGGGCTTGCAACTATGGTTCTACAATCTAGTCACGATCATGTTTTTGAGTTAGAAAAAAAGGAAAAGCGATTCACTGCTTAAAAACGAAAAGATTTGGAATGATCACTTTAAGATTTGCGCTGACATCCTATTAAGTTTTATAGTTCGCCGCCTCAAAGGAAAGACATCTGATATGACGTCTGAATATGTTTTCAAATGAAACGAAAAGTGCCGAAAAAGTGCTATCGAAATATACGGCTGACGCATAAATGAGAGCCACTCACTCATTTCCTCTCTAGTATATGTCATCGTCCAATCTGATTTGTATATGAACTTAATTTTTACTTCTGTTCACATAGTAAGTAGCAGTTAAGTATTTTTCTAATCGAACAAATTATGTTGAATATTCTGAGTATTGGTTACCTTCACTAGCTTATTCGATCAAATGTATTCACAGTGGCGAAAATGTTACGGAAAGCATTCGACAAATTCAACAAATTTTTGTCGACGCAGGATCGAACAGGAGTGCTTCATTCGGTTGAGCGTTTTCGAATTTGTTTGAAGCGGTGAATTACGTATAAAAAGCACTTTAAGGTATAACGCCAAACGATCTGTTTTTAGACGAGTGATCTTTGTTCTTCACCATCACGAAAGTCAGACCAAAGTTCACAATCGTCGAACCGACGTCGAAGTCATGATGTCAGTATTCACAAGGAGGGTGACTATGCTGTGCCACCAGATGCATCACAAGACGTGCGCAGTACGCTCGTCAGTTCTGGCGAACTAGTAATTATGTTCTCGATTTTTTTGAAAGCAGCCATGATTATAACTGAATAATCATGGAAATTTTTTGTCTAGATTATGCACACTAAACGGCACTTTGGCGTACGAAAGGTCCAAGAATGAGATTGATGCATGAACAATTCCTCTTCTCCGAATGATTGTCCTAACGATTGTCCTAACCGTTTGCGAGATTTTCTGAAATTTTGAATTTGACCTCGATCCATTTCTGTGACGCCTCCAAATTCATCTAGTGGGTTTCTATGCAACAATTTCGATTCAGTTGGTTGGGAGAGGGGTGATAGGTGGAGCTTTCTGTTGCAGGAGTGGAAGGAGGCAGAGGAAGGGGAGGGGGGTGAGGATGGAATACGAGTTTTGAAAGTCACTAGTGACACAGGCGGTCATAATTGCCACTTGAACCCAAATTCATGCTATGATTTTTGGGCCAAAATTCTTGATTTTTGTTTTTCTCCGCATCTCAGAAATTGACTCAACATCATTATATTTGGCGGTACTAGACAAGAAAACATTTCCTTAAAAAAAAGCTAATTCTTGGAGGAACCAAAAGAATGAATGCTTCTGGCTGGAAATCTACGCACATTAGTTCGAACTGAGGTGACAATCATATAATCATCCACAGTTGTCACTAACGGATTTCCAATCTTGCCCGGATATGGCTTTAAATAGATGTATTTGCGGTTTCTCCGAATGTCAATAGATCAAGTGTGTGACTCGATGCAAGATCCATTTGATAAGACTCTTTGAAGGACGCGGGCTTATGAAAAGAAAATGTTTGCTTGTTTCTGGGGAATCTACATAGAGAATCGGTTCTCGGAAAAGTGATAAGGTAGAGTTTATCAGAAGCTTATCTTTGAGGGAGTTGTTACCTAATTGTTTGTATAATTTCAGTTTCGTTTAAATGTTGTTAAGAGTTTCAGTGTGAGAAGAGCGGCTATTTGATACAAATGACTGACAGCAGATTGAAGTCTCTGAAGCGACGATATTTTGTTTTGAAGGACAGCAGTCTTACACTATACAGGACACAGGTTAACCAAATTGTTTCCTGGGTTGCCTCAAGCCAGTTTTTTTCATTGTTTTGCCGTAGATCTCCATAACTGATTTTTTCTAGCGTGTTTTCAGTGTAATTCTATGTGAAGTTGCTTCTGCCATGTGAAAAGAAATATATTCGCTAACGACAGTGCACGATCCCTTCCATCTCTACCCCATTTCCGGAACGTCGTTGCGGCCTCTATTTTTAACTGCATCGATCTTGCGACCCAACTTTTTTTTCTTTTTCTGTTTCCTTTCCCTCGACTTTTTTTCTTTTTCTATTTCCTTTCCTTTTTTCCTTGTTTTTTTTTCGTTTTTTCCTTGGCCGATTCCACCTCATCTTAAAGGTGGGTATGGATTTAAGCTACTCTCTCCGAGCAGGGTAGAGAGGGAGGGAAATATCGGGAGGGTATAGGTATACACGTACCGTGAACATGTGTCGGGATCTTAATTGTGCAATCGTAATTCATATTAAATATACCTCCGAATTGTCCCAATTTGAAGAACTACCGTATAACTAACGAATCCATGACGCATAAGACATAACAATAGGAACCCGCGTTGATAAAATAGTGCAATGGTAGCGGGCATATACTAGGGGATTAGTGCAGTCCGCTTCCACCAAATATTCGCTAAATATTTTATCAAATAATTTTCTGTGAAGTTCGATCGAGGTAACCAGCTTCAACGCGGCAAGTCTCATTCTTTTCGGCTCTTTACTTCCCAGTTACGTATGTGTACAGTAAGTGCATGGTTCTCCTCAGCACGTACAACCTTCATACAGATGAGGCAGCCAGAAATTGTCGATTTTTGTTTGATGCGCTCTAAATATATTTACAAAAGTTGTTTTTGTGTTCCGCCAATATATTTCGAAAAGCTATAAGTCTACCGTCATTTTAAAAAATTGGTTGATAACACTGACGAAGCTTCTAAGTATTATCTTATTATACGACACATCTCGAAGGTAGTGCTCGTTGACTATTCAGCACAAATTCGCGCTTTTTATTGTGGAGAATATTTCAGAAGAATTACATGAAGGGTGAGGAGCCACTTGTTAGAATCGCTGTTTCGGACATTCGCTCAGTGACAAAGATCTCAACCAAAATGGGCAACGGTCTTCAGGTCACTATTTAAAACGTTCTTTTGAGGCGATTTTTTTTTATAATCGTCTTTTTGGAAACGATGAAATAAGGCTGGCATTCTTAATTATGCTAAGTTTTTCATATTTGTGGAACTGAAATGCGCCTTATAAATTTGGCCATCTTCACCGTTTTTTTAAAGTTGAATTGACTGCAACTTAGAGTCGCGAGCAATATGACATAATTGGAATAAGTGCAAATCTTACGATTCGCTGTTACTTAACTTCATCTGAAAGTAGCGAACAAAAGCGTTCTTTTAAAAAGTTTGCTCCGAAAAAGCACAACGACCATCTTGACCGTAATTAGCGTGTCTGTTGAATAGGTTCAATTGTGATCTAATTAGCGAAAAATGCTGCAAAGTAGGGGAAAGGCCAACGGCAATTGGAATGTGCCACAATGTCATTGCATTTAGTGGGCATTCTAATAGATTAACTCTCCTCGAATGATGATTGAACTTCTTCGAAAAGAATCGATGAGTTTCATCCTTTGTGTCTTACCACTACAGACGATGCTCTAGAATTGCATACAACATGTTATCTATGATTGGATTTTTAACGGAACCTTGGTGATCTTACTTATTCACCATTATCACAATCACTTCGTAATGGTCATTGGTCTTGGATTGCAGCAATGATTTGTATGCGATACGGATTATGCATCTTTTATTTGCTTAGTTAGCAACATTTGCGCTCTCATTGACCTCTAGCTTTTTTTTACCGTAATCAGACTGCTGTAATTTGTTTGCTTGTTTTAGTTTTCACTTGGTTAAATTTTAACCGTAAATAAACTAGATTTTTCATGACAATATACAATCGGAACGTTCATGCTTTTTGTTTAACAAATTTGTCAGCTGCCAAAAAAATATTTGAACGGATAGAGTGAATTGTCAATCAGTTTAACTTTTTGTTCCTCATATGCAAAGAAGTACAAAGAACTTGCAAGAAGGCGTAAATCAAAATCTACTAATAAATGACCGAGGCAGCAACGTTTTTACATGCAGATTCTTACGTCGAATAGCCGCTATTGCTATACGGGTGAGTCGGAGAAGGTGACCGACGAATGGCTATCAATACTCAATCAAAATATGCGATCGGTCACCATCTCGGAAGTGAGTCAGCGTGCGACTGCTCTCAACTCACTTATCAGTGGTTACGTGCTAAAGGTTCGTCAGATTTCTGAAAAGAAATTCTCATATTCCACAGATTCGCTCTAAAGCGGTCGTAGTGTCCAAGTACGAGAAGGTGCTCAAATAATATCTTGATTCCGCCGCATTTTTCCATCTGGTAC
>JPKZ01002248.1:37297-63106 GCA_000803305.1 Toxocara canis
AGTGGGTAGAAGATGAAGGAGTGGGGGAACAACAAACAGAATGAGCCATTCAGTGTGATCGTTTTGTTTTTCCGCCTGATCGGAAGCTTAGTTTCCCAACACCTAAAAAGAGATACTATGCTGTATCGGGAAGGCTGAAAAAGTAACACACATGTTGAATATCCACTGTGAGAAAAGTTCTTTGTCATCTATATATGCGAAGGCACACTGAAATTTCTTGTTATGGTTTGGCTCTTCCTTTTGAAATGCGTTTACTGATGTTTGTGATTGAGGCCGTAAGGTTTACTTGGTTTGAGACAAGTCCGCTATGGCGGAAAAGTATTGATTTCATCTATTTTTATAAACCCTATATCCTCCACTCGGCCTTCACTGAAGAAAACCCTATATCCTCCACTCGGCCTTCACTGAAGAGGGTGGGGAAGGGCGGTTAAGGGAGGAGGAGAAGGTAGAACGTCCAAAAAATTGTGGTTTCAGAAAGTCGCTCAGTTTTTGCTTAAGTTTTTTAACAGTCGTAAGCGAACGTTATATCATGTATTTTTTTAGGCAAAATGTGGTATATCAAAGCGCTTTTATGCGTCGGTAATTGATGGAAAATTACTTTTTTTCAAGAACGCTGAAGATAGGGTAAGTTACCACAGCTTTCACTATTCAGGCCTCAAAAAATAAAACGATTGTTAATAAGTAACTAACATCTAAGACGACAAGTACTGCATTTCTGGGAACGATTTTCCGTCAGCCGTAACACCGTCTAAGAGGGCGACCTGCAGAGGGGATTCGACAGAAACAGTTTAGCACTACGAAAAGGGAACTCTTCGGGGAGCTATTGCGCTGCAAGGTAATACGAAATGGAGATGCTCCTCTCCACTGTAATCCCCACAGCACATTGCTGCAAAGTCTCTCAGTCATGATATTAAATAAATTTGTTTGAGCCAATTTCCTGCAGTTTGTTTGATCTACCTGTGGCCCCTCATGGCAGCAAGCCATCCGCTCTTACCCAGAAAAGCCTTTTTAAAGAAACCTTTGCAGAGTGGCAGCTGACAGATTTAAAAAACTTGTCTGCTGCTATGGCATCCATTCTCTTAAAAAATGTTTATGGAAAACGATATCGCAGGTTTATTGCAACTTTCGCTACTTATCGGCTGCCTGTTAAATCAGTGGTTAACCGTGCATTGTTTTGAACAGTGCGGTTTGCGAGAATGACTGGGCTGGCAAAGTCGCATACTTCTCAATGCGATAGCTGAAATATTTGCTGTTGTTCCACACGATCTACCCTTTTAGTAGTTATTATGTCGGATTTCACAGGATTACTGAGTTTACCAAGCACATTAAACGAATACTGGCTATTCTAACTTTTGATTCGTTCTGAGTAATATGCACATATATTTGCATCTCTATTGCTTCTGAGCAGCGTGAATAGGTAGTTGAATAATTATTGGCAACTATAGGTAAAGTTTTTAGAGAAGCTTTTGCCATTTTTTCATCGCTTATAAAGTCCTACTTTTGCAGATTCCATGTTCGCATATTTTCTTGAATGGAGCACATATTTGCGAGAAATCTAAAGTTTCCGCCGATGAATACAGTGGAAGTTCGGATGAGCAAAACGACAATAAAGAAACTAAAGAATTCGATCACACTCTCTGTATTGAGGTATTGTTCTCATTTTTAGCACTTTTTTAAAGGTAAGAGTGAGTGAGGGTTTTGCGATTCATCTTGTTTGTTTAGCAGATTCAAAATTCTCAAACACGAGAAAATTAAAACAGTCGCAGAATTTAATAATTTTGTTAGATCAGTTCAGGAGGCGTTTCATGAAGATCGGAGCTGAGTACAGTTATTTATGAATCATACTTATTGACGAAGCTTTTTGTATTGTGAAACAGATAAAGTTTATGGCTGCATTAGGCTAAAATAATTCAATTTAGCTGAGCCATTATTATTCGAAATTCATCGACGAGGTCTTCCATAAGCAGCGTACTTTAGACCCAAAGGGGGTCGAAGATAGTTTTCGAAATATTATATTCTGAAACAAAGGAATTCAAATAAATCAACTTCTGAATTTCCAACTCTGCTAAAAATTCAAATGTTTCTCAAAAGGAAAAGTTAATATATTTTATTAGCACATCATTGTCATCACTGACGATATCTTCGAGAAGAAATAATCAGTTTTATGATTTAAACACTTTCAGATCGCAGGTTCAGATCCAGTTTATATAGTGTTGAGAAGCAGTGAAGAGAAAGATAAATGGCTGTATTTTCTGAGGAGTGCGGCTGGAGATGCTTCAATGAGTGGAACTCCTTTCGAAGTGCTAGTACAGAGGATGATGACCGATTATCGAAACAATGGTCAGTTAATGTGTTTCGTTGTTATATTCGTTAACATTAGTCGATATTTTCACTTCTTGTAAATAACTGCTAAGAGCGATCATATGCGTTTATATCGTAAAAGTTTTGAAGTAAAGGAGGTAAATTGTGCCTTCTAGGTTGAAAAATATACGTCTTAGGATGTCGGCGATTATCGAAAAGAAAGATTCCTGGTCCACGCGAGCTACTGCGCTGCAAGATAATACGAAATGGAGATGCTCCTCTCCACTGTAATCCCCACAGCACATTGCTGCAAAGTCTCTCAGTCATGATATTAAATAAATTTGTTTGAGCCAATTTCCTGCAGTTTGTTTGATCTACCTGTGGCCCCTCATGGCAGCAAGCCATCCGCTCTTACCCAGAAAAGCCTTTTTAAAGAAACCTTTGCAGAGTGGCAGCTGATAGATTTAAAAAACTTGTCTGCTGCTATGGCATCCATTCTCTTAAAAAATGTTTATGGAAAACGATATCGCAGGTTTATTGCAACTTTCGCTACTTATCGGCTGCCTGTTAAATCAGTGGTTAACCGTGCATTGTTTTGAACAGTGCGGTTTGCGAGAATGACTGGGCTGGCAAAGTCGCATACTTCTCAATGCGATAGCTGAAATATTTGCTGTTGTTCCACACGATCTACCCTTTTAGTAGTTATTATGTCGGATTTCACAGGATTACTGAGTTTACCAAGCACATTAAACGAATACTGGCTATTCTAACTTTTGATTCGTTCTGAGTAATATGCACATATATTTGCATCTCTATTGCTTCTGAGCAGCGTGAATAGGTAGTTGAATAATTATTGGCAACTATAGGTAAAGTTTTTAGAGAAGCTTTTGCCATTTTTTCATCGCTTATAAAGTCCTACTTTTGCAGATTCCATGTTCGCATATTTTCTTGAATGGAGCACATATTTGCGAGAAATCTAAAGTTTCCGCCGATGAATACAGTGGAAGTTCGGATGAGCAAAACGACAATAAAGAAACTAAAGAATTCGATCACACTCTCTGTATTGAGGTATTGTTCTCATTTTTAGCACTTTTTTAAAGGTAAGAGTGAGTGAGGGTTTTGCGATTCATCTTGTTTGTTTAGCAGATTCAAAATTCTCAAACACGAGAAAATTAAAACAGTCGCAGAATTTAATAATTTTGTTAGATCAGTTCAGGAGGCGTTTCATGAAGATCGGAGCTGAGTACAGTTATTTATGAATCATACTTATTGACGAAGCTTTTTGTATTGTGAAACAGATAAAGTTTATGGCTGCATTAGGCTAAAATAATTCAATTTAGCTGAGCCATTATTATTCGAAATTCATCGACGAGGTCTTCCATAAGCAGCGTACTTTAGACCCAAAGGGGGTCGAAGATAGTTTTCGAAATATTATATTCTGAAACAAAGGAATTCAAATAAATCAACTTCTGAATTTCCAACTCTGCTAAAAATTCAAATGTTTCTCAAAAGGAAAAGTTAATATATTTTATTAGCACATCATTGTCATCACTGACGATATCTTCGAGAAGAAATAATCAGTTTTATGATTTAAACACTTTCAGATCGCAGGTTCAGATCCAGTTTATATAGTGTTGAGAAGCAGTGAAGAGAAAGATAAATGGCTGTATTTTCTGAGGAGTGCGGCTGGAGATGCTTCAATGAGTGGAACTCCTTTCGAAGTGCTAGTACAGAGGATGATGACCGATTATCGAAACAATGGTCAGTTAATGTGTTTCGTTGTTATATTCGTTAACATTAGTCGATATTTTCACTTCTTGTAAATAACTGCTAAGAGCGATCATATGCGTTTATATCGTAAAAGTTTTGAAGTAAAGGAGGTAAATTGTGCCTTCTAGGTTGAAAAATATACGTCTTAGGATGTCGGCGATTATCGAAAAGAAAGATTCCTGGTCCACGCGAGCCAGTTTGATGGTGGTGGAAAAAAGTTGGAGTTATGGGGAAACATGAAAAAGTTTTGTCAATAATGGTGAAATCCACATACTGATTCACCTATGAGTAGTGCTGTTAAAGTTTCGTAGCGAACTGTTACAGCAGCATCACTTATGCAGTGCAAGAAATGCCTACCGCTCATAGTATGATGAAGACACTGATTAGCAGTGATGAATGAAGTTAAAAACCTTCCGCGTACTCCTCGTTCTGTTAAAATAAATCAAAAACATGACATTTAAGTTTTGTCAAAATGTGACAAATGTGACAAAATATGACAAAAAGTGACATGTGGCAAACATAATAGAAGTTTTGATGACTGTCAAAATATGAGTGCAGTAAAACAAACCTATAAGCACCGGAAGTGTGACATTCTGAATGTTGTTTAAGACGACACTTTATGGAATGATGTGCTTCTAACGGTATGTGAAGAGAAGCCACGCGATACGTTAACGAGCATCACGGATGAAACGATCAAGAAGAAAGCACTCGAACTAAGCCGTGCTTGCTATATGTTCACATCGGTGCTGATGCGTTCATCGGGTGTCCAGTACCATATCGACCTCGCTCAGAATATCCTCTCTACTGCCATGCAAAATGATTCGCTCAAGAATGAGTTATATGCCCAACTTATCAAACTTACATCTGGTTCAATGCCTCACGGTATCCAGGTAGATCGATTTTCTCTCCTAAGTCTTACTGCTTTTTCCAAGTTGTATTGTTTATTGCGTAACTCATTTGCTTTAGAGTTTCGCATGGCCGAGATGATACATTTCCTTAGCTATATATGTGTGAGTGGTTTTCACAACTTGTTGCGAAACCCGGAGTCCTTGATATTATCTATTTACTGAGTCTTTGCTGCAAAAGCCCAGTTTACCGAGCTTAAATGCCCGGGAATTATCCAAAAAAAGCCGGTGGAAAAATTTTCTAAAAATTTTTCATTGAAATCCTTCCGGCATTGGTGCCTTGAAAATATTTTTGACTGGCTTCGCAAAAGCTCGTCAGAAAACAATAGTATTTTTCAGGCATGGAAACTGTTGGCTCTTGCTACTCCACTGTTTACACCACGGCAGTATTCTCTACTATGGCTGCTACGGCAACATATCCAAAGGTGGATTGCTACCAAGTAAGTTGTTTTATTGTCTTGCTGTTAGGCATCCATCGATTTTGCAACAACTCATTGGTGAGTCATGAAATTATCGTCGAACAGAACGGAATATATGATGTATTTTGAATTGAAAAATTCATCATGTTTACGCTGATCGCATATTTTTCTCGATTAAATGCTATACGAGTGAATATGGAGAAGTTGTACTCTTTTATAAATTGATAATTGCTATGTGATGAACGATTTCATTGAAATAGTAGCGACGAAGGAAATATGGCAAAGTATTGCGAGCGAGCGTTAAGCCGTTGTCTGAAAGCTGGATGCCGTTGTGAGGGACCGTCTAAGCTTGAAGCTATTTCGATTCTTACAAGAGATCCTACATCAACCAATATGCCACACAGTATTGCGGTTCTTCTTCCCAACGGCGATTATCATGTTCGTCTTTTCTTATTCGCTTGTTTCTTGAATATTTTCACTTACTTATTTATTTGCTTATTTTTTAAATTTTTATTTATTCACTTTTATCGCATTATTTTTATTTATTTACTTACTTTATTAAAAAATTTAATTTTTTATTTATTTCTACTTTTCCATATTCTTTTCTTCGCCAATTTATCCATTGTTTGAGGATATTGGTAATGTTGAGCAGAACCCACTGAAACATGGCAGTTAATGTTTACGCTATAAGCATTTATTGACTGAATGTTCAGATGATTGTTGATTTCGAATAACGGAACTTGCTCATTCACATTACTTAAATTGAATTGTTTACTTGCATGATAGATGATGCATAGCACTTTTAGCGCAATTCATACAATTACTGCAGCAATTGGGAATGCTTAGTTATGGAGCGTAGAGATTAACGTGTCTATCAACCAGTGAGTGATTCACTGAGCAATAATCAAGACACGCTTTTGGTGTTATAGTCGACTAGAATGCATTATGGATGAAACATTTGAGGCAATAATTATATGACTGCTACACATACACACTATTCGTAACATACGGTTGATGAAAGCAGTTTCTGAGCCTTTGTTCCTTATTCGTATTAGACCTTCCGTTTATATAGTAATCCATCCGAGTTCGACTGTGAGGAGTGTGCTCAAGTAGACCCAAGATCTTGTTTATCACAGCACCTCATCTGATAAATTATTTTGTTATCATTTGGGACATGGCCATAGAAAGAGCTAACGTGGTCGAATTTGTGCGAGTCGTAAATGCGAACAGCGTTGTTGACAATCTTTTGGAGATATTGCAAATCTGTAGCTGCTGAAACTGTTGTTACCTTTGAGAATGTTTCGATTTTGGAGACTACAGAATATTGAAATAGAAGGAAAGCTACGTTAGTTAGCGAGTAAAGGAATAGCAGCATCTTGAGGTTGTAAAGGAGTACGAAACAACATCTGGAGAGGCTTTCGGAATTGTGGGAATCACCTTATGAACATAGCTAAAAATATGCAAACTGTGTTGTACCGTACCTTCCAACGTTTCCGTCCGAAAATTATTCGACGAAACGCTGTTGAATTCTAACCAAAAAAACGTAAATGCGTGTTTGAACCATGGCCATTGATTGGCGGGAAAATGAAATGTGCCTAGGAGTATACATATTTTAAATGGATTATGGCTAATGTGACCAATTAAGCTTTATATTGACGTTGACAATTGCAAAGAGCGCTTAGATGAAAGTCGGTCTCGCATATTGCCTTCATTCGAAATGAACTGTTGTCAGTCTTTAATAAATAATAAATAGAATGCAATGTTGATGAGCGGATATTTTCGATGTTTCTTATTCGTCATCGTCTTTCAGATATAAGAAATAATAAATTTAGGTGATCGATTTCGATGGATCAACAGACATTGGTGATTGTCTTTCGGCACTTTGTGTTCGCTGCGCGTTACGACCCGCACTTCTGAGCGGTTATGCGCTATATGCTGAAGATACACTCGAGCAAGGCAGATACGTACTGCTTAAGGGAAAACAAAAGGTTTCTTCGATCATTTTTTTTTAAAGTTCACACATTTCTGCTTTTGTTTTTCTTCACCAATCTTTTTTGCGAACTTTGAAACAGTCTAGAGATTTTGAGATTTCCTTTTATTCGCTTTTTTTTAAATCAAAGGATGCAAAATGGCGAAATGATTTTTGCGTGCTTGCGTATATGTGAGTATGTCTGTTTGTTCGATAGTTTCAACGCACAAATGAGAACAACGATATTCATGAAATTTGGTAAGTAACTTGCTGAGTCCAAAGCAAAGTTTCGGCACAATTTACGAAATGGTTGATGAGCGAACAACTTAGGTCGGAGTTCGCCGGGTGCGAATTTGGGCTCTTACGATGATGTAAAACAGTAAATTCTTCAGAATGCACTAAGCATGATACTACGAATGAATTTTTCAACGAAAAGATAGTAACCAATGTGAAGTGACTTTGAATATATTGCGAAATTTTGGGATGCCAGAAATGTCGGTTGTTCCGCGATCTCAATAAGTGATCTGATGAGCACAGTAAGCGTCAGCTCTATCTCTTTGATCGTCCGTCTGGCAGAAATGGCTCCCTTTGATTTTGAAGTTCGTATGAACTAAGTGTGGTGTATTGCTATGACGAATGCGAAAAACCCGTACTTTCTGTTTATTTCGTTGCGGTATGATCGTAAGAAACGGTGCGGGACGGTTGGTGAACAACACGAGAAAATCGTTTGCTCGCTTTTATATTTTGACCATATTGATCATCCCCAATCGAATACTTCGTTCGATATTGTTCTGGCATCGTGCAATTGTTGGCCAATGCGTTCACATGCTCCAACCGTTTTCGTCTTTTATACTTAATAGACGGAACCAGCATATCTTTTGAACAAGTTTACCGCTGATTTCACGGGACTTTTTTTTTCTGCGGTATGGTTCTGCTTCTGTCTTTGAAAATGTTATATATCTTTCATTTCCGGTCTCGCTTAAATTGGACTTTAAAGTAAAAATATTTTTAGATTCCGTACGTTACATAGAAGAGTGAAAAGTTTCTCTAAGTAGATTTCAAAAAAAGCACACTGGTAATGTTACTCGCTATCAAATGCTGCTTAAGCTATGCGATTGCCTATCGCGTTGGGAGCGAGAGCTAATGGACAGCAAGAGTGGACGAGTGACTGAGGAGAGCGCTCGCATTCGGCTAGCACTTCGTCAACGACAGTATTGGACCCATCTTGTCTCTTCGGAGACGCCCACCGAAAGACTGTTCCTGGTGCATCGAATGGCAGGCGAAATCGTTGCCGGTAGAGTACCGATGAGCAGTGAATTAGCAGAAGAACTTGCCGCTGTTTATGCTCAGGTATTCGTTCAATCACTAAAACACAGATCCATTCTTTCCGGAGACTTTAATATCTCTATGATCGGATTCAAGGAAGGAGAGAGAGAGCACATAGCGCATATTTCTCCTCTCAACTTTGAAACGAGATTTTTATTTGGTGTTCGTTAGCATCTGAAGTATGGAATATGATGAGCGCCAGTGATTTAATGAACCAACTTAGCTCTATTTTGTGCATTAAGTTTGATACAATAAGGGTCGAAGGCATAAACTTTTAATGAACAATAATGAGCTCGTTGCAGAAGTGTTGAGTGAAAACAGGCGGAAGGATCTCTCTCTCATGTTCTTTCGAAAAAATACATTTCCATTGGTATTCTTCGCTTATGTATTTTTGTAAAATGATGTCACAAACACACAACATGCGATCTTGTGTAGAACATAAAAATTGGACTGGCGAAGCATTCGTTGATCTTGATGTTGATTGAGCCCTAAGAGTAAGTCTTTCTAGTGAATGAACGGCTGTCACGATTACCTTAATGTCAACGAATTATAAGAAGTATTACACGTTTACAGATGCATTATGGCGACATTGGAGAAACAGTCACTGAAGAACAATTTCGTAAAGTGACCACTTCCTACTATCCTGCCAAGATGCTCGATATCGGATGTGACCGAACACTCAGGTAATCAGACTTTTGTAGAATATAAAACTGTGATGATTAATTACCCTTTCCGAGAGAACTATTGGCTGATCTTCGTTTCCTTAAAGCAATGGGTGATATTCCGTTTATTTGACTCATCCGTTTTGTACGCAAGCCAAATAGTTCAGGTTAAACATCGAATCACATTGGATGCAACTACGAGGCACATCAACGGCAGATTGTGTGCGTATGATTCTGATAGTGCTACGCAAATGGCGTTTCTTTGGCGCATACGTCACCGAAGCACGCATGAAGATGCGCAACGACGAAAAGATATACATTGCTCTCAACGACCAGGGCGTGCATCTGCTCACTTTCAAGCAACTTGTAAGTTCTTTTACATACCCTTCACTTGTTTGTTTAATTTGTACTGCTTTCTAACATCTTGCTCTGCTAGCTGGTAATTTTTTGAATCATGGAAATAGGCGAATACGATTATGTAATGCATTCATTTCTTACATTTAGGCATATATGTTAAAGTTTTCGAGATTGTCAGGTTTTGTTTTGCGGACGTTTTCCGTTATCGTTCGAAAAGAAATGAGAGATGGATTTATGTTGTCTGTACCCACAAAATTCCCTTTTTTCTCTTCATTCGAAATTGTTCCCTTTCAACACACAATGATAATCACCTCATACTGGGCGTTCATTTCATATGAAGCAGGTGGACATTCTTCAGAAATTATTCGCCTGCAGTAACAACGGTGCTGCAGTCGTCGTAGTTGGAAACCTTTCATTAAGTAAGCCAACGTCCAGAACTTTAGGGAGCGAGACGTTGCTAGCACAAAACACCATTTTTGTCATATACAAACGAGCAATATACGTGGAGGAAACCTACTTCAAATTTGACTTATTATTTTATTAACGATAATGATTTCAGAAGTGAGAAGATCGTTGAGGAAGTTCCATTTATTGAGACAGTCTATGTATGAAGTTTTTTTCCGGTTAAATTTTCTTGTCCGGCCATCTAAAATTTCTGCAGTATCTCGCTAAAGTTATTTCAGGATGTAATTCGAAGTTTTCCATATCATCGGCTGGTATCGTTTGGTGGATACCACAATGACTTTATGATTACTGTTGATAGAATCTTGCCACCGGAAGCACACCCCGAAGAAACTGCCAGAGAGAGGCTCACTTTCTCGATGCCTGCTAGGGCAATCGATCAGGTCTTTTGTTTTCTGAGCTTCTCATTGTTTTTAGCTACATAGTGTTTTCGTATGAGGAAGGAAGTGCCTAGTCCAGCAAAGGCTTAGAGGGAATCAAAAGAGCTGTTCAACTTAGATTAGAAGTACTTTTGCAGCAATCCGTCATCCTGAAAACGTTCACTAGATATCACCAATTAGGCTGTAAGAATTCGATGATATAATTTAAGCGTAAATTCCTCATTTTCGGCAAAAACGTTGAAGTGCTTTTTTTTTCGAAGTGGAATGGATCAGTCTGTGTCATATAATTAGATTAGTATTCGAGTAAAATATCGCTTTGTTGGCCTTATCGCTGTTATAATCGAAGAAGGAAGGAGGGTCATCCTTCATGCAAACGCTGCAAAAAGAGATCAATTTCCTTTTATAAAAGAATGAAGTATGCACTCAACCGTTACTGTAGCGTGTTTGCCGTAAAAGATTTGCTGATGCCATCAGTCGAATACTAATCAACTTATTGACGCAATCGGCAACTTATATAGCGACTTGAACTGGAAAAGAATCCAGTAAACTTTTGATTTAGAGGGACGACAATGGAAGATAATGAACCCTTTATGTGGGCAAGAACAGTTACTTAAGTGTACAAAAGGAAACCGTAGCATATAACCGTATGCACTGTATCGCAAACATCGCATGAAGGAGCATTGGCTAATGTGTCGATCCGTTCTTATGCCGCCTTGTAGGATGAGGCGGAGATTTCCCAAAGACTTGTTGCAATCATATGAGGGCCATCACTGATGCATTTTGTTGAACTGGGGTTTAAAAGCAATCGCTGTAGCTTGTTATATAACAGTGGTCGCTATAGCTGGTTATATATGAATTGAAATAGTTACAGCCATACACACTAATATTATCCGGCATTGATGGATTAGAGGAGACTTATGGCATGGTATTATCTTAACTAACATTACTGAGGATCGTTTCCAGAATCTTAATTGCTCCGTGTTGATTCTCGTCTTCGATCTGAAAACGCATGCATCCACATACAGGGCTAATTGAAAGCTAGCTTGTTATATAACAGCGGTCGCTATAGCTGGTTATATATGAATTGAAATAGTTACAGCCATACACACTAATATTATCCGGCATTGATGGATTAGAGGAGACTTATGGCATGGTATTATCTTAACTAACATTACTGAGGATCGTTTCCAGAATCTTAATTGCTCCGTGTTGATTCTCGTCTTCGATCTGAAAACGCATGCATCCACATACAGGGCTAATTGAAAGCATCTTTCAGCTCACGTGTCACTTAGCCGAGTATATAAGGTGCCAAAAGCTCATTTGGAAATTGTCGACGAAGAAATTGTGATGTTCACTCACTCAGCCATCGGTCGCACATTTCAAGTGTCTTGTTTGTCGTTGTTTTCGTTTCTTATAATAAATGCCTCTGAAGTTCTCGTCGTTCAGCGTTCTCTTTTGTTTTCCAGTTTACTTTATTTAAAACTTCTTAAACGAGTGACATTTTGTAACTGGTGGAGTACGGAGAGAAAAGGAAATTTTAAGGTCGTATTTCAATCAAAAATTGGAACAGTTGGAACACTTTCATATCTTTGAGTATCCGAACGTTTAGTCGAAATTTCGGCAGATATTTTGCACTCAAAAGCCTAATTTTAAAATTCGATTCGGTTTGGCAAATGAGCCTAAAGAGATCGTCATATAATGGTTGTTTCAAAGATGAGAAAGCTTATGCATTGAAGTTCAATCGACTTCGGTGGTTTGGCGTCTAATGTAGAAACGTCCGAAGTTGCTCTATAAAATCGGTACTTGAATTCCACTGATTATAAAAATAAAATGGCAATATATGAGCATTTCGATGAGGGAGTTTCTGATTATGCGAAGAAGATCGCTATTTTCTCCTACTGCACAGCTAAATTTGTAAAAACTAATGAAATATTCAGAATCATCATGAAGTTCGGAGTAATTGTTTGCAGACCTTGCCAAGCTGCTTCGAATTCAAGCTACTCAGCTGCATTACTCATAGCACATTTTTAGGGTCACTTCCGATCGACTTAGATCTATCCACCCTGTCGTAATTGGCGAAATGTCCTGTTGGCTGACATCAGAAGGATATGCTAAACTATGCGAAATATGTTTTTAATGTTTTGGAGATTTGGAAACGAACACACATCCTAAGCATAGTTCGGAAACGTACCCCATGTATCTGGAATACCATTCCGTTCTAGAACCTATTTTAGCGCAAACCGAAAACCATATGGAATGTATGCTGGGACGAAGGCTGGAAAGGAGCAAGGTTTCTTGGCAAACATTTTTTTTAAATTAAAAGATAGCATAAAACGCATATCCGAAACGATAGTACGTTTACTGGATCAAATATCGTCTGAATGCAGTTATTAGTTTCTATGTAGAGAAACTTGGTCAAGAATAACTGAAAGCGGAGAAAATTCTTCCACGAAACATTTCAACTGTAGACAAGCCGGTAACCATAAATTTGTAAGACTTAGCGTTTTGGAGCGTACAAAATTGTAACAAGCGAGCTACCTTAAATCCGAAACGAAAATTTGTCATGAATGTAAATGTAAATTCCACTTTAGAGACTTCTTATGTCTAGCTGATAGTACTATAAATCTTGTCATCAATTTCATTGTCATATTTCGCTATTCCGACAAACGTATGAACGTAAAAATTAGACAAGACAACAGAATGGATGAATAAATGATCAGCGGATCAACGAATTTCCTGCGATGCTAGCGGCTAGTAAAATTCACTTTATCCATCTGGACTTCATTTTTCACTTTGTAGTTATAATCTTTCAAGCAGCGATAGAACCCAAGTTTAAATCCGTGCGCGTACTGCATCAAGGTGGGATCAGTGTGGGCAAAGAATACCTCCTGCGCACGCGTCGACGACGTGTAGCCTTGAATTTGTAGCGAAGAAAAAGTCAGTCAAAGAGAGGTAGCCTAATTCTTGTGTCCGCATGGTACATCCATTGCCCTTCTCCCCTCTCCCATACCCCCTCCTCCTCCTTGCCTCACTTCCTTCCTCCAGCATAACATTTTGATGTACCACTATCTCCGTCCGTTCAAGAATATGAATATGACGGACTCTATCGCTATTTGGACAAGCACAAGTTTCACCTATCGTTCTCAGTTTCGACAATTTAATTGGCTTCGATTGTTCTACTTGAATAAATCACCTGCGGTTTGGTATCGGTTTAAAATTTCGAAGTTTTTCGCCATTGATCATGATCGAATTTGTCATTTACATAACAGCAAAGACTTTCTAAGCTTAGCTATTCCCCACAACGTTCATCGTGCTGCGATCAATGTTGCTAAAGTAAAATCGACATGGAGTTATTCTCAGCCATTATCGGAAATTTTCTTAAGAGGTAAACAAATGACTAAATAGTCACTCGTCCTAATGAGCTTTACGAAAAAGTGAATCGCCAATTACACTTTTTGGTGAGCACTCAAAATGAAGAAAACATGATGCGGCTACTCTACGAGCACTTTGAAGCGTTGCGCATGACGACTGTTACGATCGTATAAACAAATGTGCGCATTTATAAACATGTACTAGTAAGTTGAGATTTTCAAAATGCCACTCTATACAACGAATTAGCGGTTGAAAAATATTTGTGTAATTCTTCAGATGAAAAGTCTATGTTCTGGTTCGATAAGCTGTTCTTTTAATGTTATTGAAATCTCTCTCCTCGTGCCGCTTACTTTTGCAACATGCACGTCCACAACGTGAAGATTTTGCACATACATATGCCATAAATGTGCTTAATTGGTGAACGTGAGCTTGCCACCATATAACGAGACGAATGAAGATAGTTTAATATTTTCACAAAAATCGTTTAGCTCACGGAACTTAAAATCATTGCATATAAATGTCTGTGTGCCCTGACGATGGCTCAAGGAGGCATAACGTTGGTAGAACAGTATTATGGTTGGCACAAATAGTTAAAGCTTCATACCTCTCTTCCATGTACCTCGACATGTAAATGTTTGATAACGATGTTGTTGCGCAGACGCATATTCGATAAATACTCGTAAAAGATATTGACGTTGAGACCGTATAATGCGTCGAGGAAGACTTCGACAATTATCGCGCTAAACCGGGTGTATGCCCTTCATGTGTATTTTGCTTATTTTGGCTTACAGAGGCCATAGGGTTACAAAAAATAAGACGAAGGAAGTAGGCATGCATTTGAGTGCGTGAGCAGCGATTCTTAGTCAAGATTACCAATTGAAATGAGTATTTATTTTTAGAGTTGTAAAATGTGCAATGTGTTTTCTTTCTTTGCGATAAAATAGCCGGGAAAATGAGGGACGTTTATTGAAGTTGTCCAAATTACCGCTCAGTTCTAGAGATTTTCAGTTATTATGCAAGAGAAATTATGGATAGGTCAGTACCCTCACTTTCGGCACTCGAAATAAGCGGTTGTGGCGCGCCGAATTCTCCCATTTTCGGAGTCTGCGCTTATATTCTGTATACATTTCAAAGCTTCACTTGCAGTTGTCGCTCAAGTTTTTGATTTCCATGCCTTCTCAGCTCAGGAAGAAACTTTGCTTGGAAATTTCTTTTGCCCAAACTCGTTCGTACAGTTCCTGAAATACTCGCTTTTCCGCTGCCCGCCTGAAGCTTCCAAGAAATGCTAGGTCTAATTCCAAGCAGTATAACGTTCAGGGGCATCTCCTGCAAAAGTGTTCAAAACACTCGCTGCCTTCTGACTGGATAAAATTGCTACTTTTCGCGTTTAGCAAGTAATCGTGGGCAAAAAAAGGAAGCAGCATTTCATATAGAGCAATTGTAAGATTTCTGCAAAACACCATAAATGTTTTCGAATTGCGGCATTAGCACACCGTTCAGTCGAATTTTGCAACAATCTCAATTCTGCTTTACACTTTCGCTATATATGATTGAAGGGCTTTCTTGCATGTTATCGAATTTCTTGCAATTTTTTGCAATGCAGAGGCTTTTTTGCAATCTTTCTCTACTTTGCATATGGGCAGACAGTTTTTTTCGTATTAAAAGGAAACTTTGCGCTATCTTTGCCATATATTGCAAAGTGGTGAATATCATCGGCTTCATCGTGTCTTCTTCAAATGAGTCCACTGTTTTGGGAAATAATCCGTTTTATCTTCTTCTTTTTTCTTCAACAGCACCATATTCCAGTTATTGACAGCGTTCGTTTTGCAAGCTTAGGCATAACAATGCAACTACTGAATGATATTCAACTCTTCTAAAACGCCCCTAATCATCATATGAAAAAGTGTCTGAAGCACTGACGAACCCTGGCGCTTTTAGATTCGCTAAGCCCTATCATCGGGTCGCCTTCGCTTTACGGTGCGAAAAAAATTGCGTAGATGGGCATTATGCTACGCCTGAAACGAGCTTCAAGCTTCTCTGCTGATCACAAAAACTCCACTACCAGAGCGGTATTGTACTATTATACTGCTACTCTGCTAGTGGAAATTGCGATATTCCTTCCGATCATCACGATAAATTACCAACCAGAATTTCCCCGGTCAAGTCACGGTGTTTAAGTGGCCAAATTTTTTGTTGTTCAATCGGTAAAATTTGTAAAATTAGTTACTTGTTTCACTTCTTTGGGAATGGCTACTTCGTGGCACCTGAACGTGAGCCTTCCTACTGGACTAATTTGGCAGCTAATCGATCGAACGCAGGGCCTGTTACGGTTTTTTTTAAATCGCTGTTTCCTAAGCCTTGTATCGAATTCGTTGTATTGTGTGCGTTTACGGTGGAGACCTGGACGCTTGCGCCACCAAGCTTCTTGCGGCCAACGTTATTGCAATCATAATGCGCTTCGCAAATGCAAATTTACCACAGTGCGTGAATGCCATAAAGATTTTCGAATGTACTTCTATTGCCTACCACTGACAGCCCAACTAGCGGGTGGTACTTAACAACAAGCAAGAACAGCCAAAGGGATGGCCGTGCTCGGCGTGCGATTGCTGCAGTAACATCGAGACATCGCACTGAAGGCCCGAGCGGTAAGAACAAGAATAAGAATAAGAAAAAGAATTTCTACTGCCAGTGCGATGATGACTCGCTCGGTACACATACTATCCCAACATATAAATAAACATGGCGACATTTCTCATCCCTCTCGATTATGGTTGCAGCTATGTATCAGTGGTGAAATTGGAGCTCTTCTTCGCAGATGGCCTTTCAGTGAGGCGACAATATGAAGCAAAGTGGATAAAATGCCTGCAAGGGCAAACGCAAAATGTCATGTTATTTGGCTATGCTTTTTGTGCTTTGCCTCATTGGCATTCTTCTTGAGACCACCTATTCACTGATAATCGAGTATTCTTCTATCTTACTAGTATTTTTCAAATCTTAGCCATTGAAGCTTTGTATATACAGCGTACGCTTCACTAATTGAAGAGTAATTATTTTTGCGCTATTTTTATATTGTTGCATACTAACTCACTCTATACAGTTACAACTTTACAGTGAAATAAATCATATTACTTCTAAATCACGATTTGCTTTTATGATTATCCGATAGAATAGTGAAACTTTCGTTCAACGTTCCCGTATCAGTTTTTATTAGTCGTCAATAAATGGTGATAACGTCAACGAGAACGATGGGCGCATATGCGGGCATTTGTCACGGTGTATATTTCAATTATGAACAATTTGCTAAATAAATTTACTAGATGCTATTCAGCAATCATAGATGGAGCAAACAAGGTTCTCATAGATGATGAAACGACCCTGTTTGCATTTGGCTTTTGGTGAATGGTTGACGATAGAATTGCATCGGTAATGCATCGATATCGAAAGCAAAGTTATAAAATGCAAATCGAATTCACTTTAATAGTTGTATTTCATGTGTGGATTTTAGTTCTACTTCAACAACTCCGAACGAACTTTATACATTTTTGAGAACTTGTGCGACTCTGAGCCAACTAATTCTCCTTGTAGGCCAGTTCAATTCAATACTTTAATTTCCGCAGAAATCTTTCATCAGTGATTCCGTATCATGTTCTAGTAGTCTGTAAATGTCCCTCCCTCCCCCCGAGTGCTTTGGCGGAATGTTTTTGCAATTACTGTGCACCTGTTTTCTTATGCAGTGGTTGTACGGTGAAATTTGTGCTTTTAAATTTGCTCAAATATGCTCTATACATGTCGAAAAAAATGCGATTTACGGCAATGGTTACTGCACATGTATCATTTATTGTAAAAAAAAAACGCTATTTTCATCAGCAATGGAAATATGACAATGATATCCGCGAATATTGTGCAGTTATATTGTGAAGTGGACTGATTCATTCAGTTATACCGCTTGCTTACTTTACTTAACGAGTCAACAAACCAACAACTGCATATGTAATCGTATTATGGTATTGGGATTCTTTTTACGTTATTCGAATGAACCGAATTCACCGTTGTCAGTTATTTTTTCGGTGAACTTAACACTGGCAAGAAAGCCGAATACTTCGCCCTTCGCTGTAAGCTTTCAAAAGTGAAGAACTGAAATTGAGAGTGCATCACCGAAACAACTCATGAAGAGAACTAATGAATTCAGCAAACCAGAAGCGAACATGTTGACCTAAGGCAATGTGACATTTACATCAAAGGACGCTATTTGTGTTATACGTTCATTGGGGATAAAGTGTGCCTAGCAGTTTCAGTGATGACGGTACGATGTGATTTCTATCTTTACTCTAAGAGGTTCAGATTAAATTCTTTATTTAAAAACGATAAACCTAACAACCATGTGTGATGCAGGTGGGTCAAGGCACACGCAACAAGGCATCGTTGACTGGTTCGAGAGAGGAGAGGACGAAGCCGGGACAAGGGTGAGGGGAGGGGGGAGGGAACACAAAAGGTGACCATGATTCCTATCATTTGCTGTTTACTTATGATAGCTTTGGCAAATATGTACACTGCTATGTGCAAATTGTGCATGAATACTACATTGGGTCGGCAAATGAACAGTTCAGTTTGTTAAAGAGATGTTCCATGCACTTAAAACGTTCGCTACGCATATGGTAATTCTCCGTCGCCCTTCGAGAACATGCTATCATCGAGCGCTGAAGGCGTTTTCGAATGCGTGTATGTGCAAGCAGCGCGTTCTATTTGCATACAACTAGGTAATACTGCTGTTAACTTGGCAATAGTTTGCAAACATTATTGCTCATATGCATTGTGGACTAAAAAAGATTGATCATCAGTGATCAAAATATCATCAGTGATCAAGTTGATCATCATTGATCATCATCAATTTGATCATCAGCAACATTCGTAGACAATGGCGCTGATCAAAATATGAGCCGCCATAATTGCACTGGTGAAATAGGCAGTTATGCGGCTAGAGTTCAGATAAGTTTAGATTGCTGATGCTCGAGAACTAAGCATGAGTATTGCATCAATTGTTTGAATCATAATAGGTTGAAAAGTAGTTTGATAGTTTGATTCATAGTAGGTTGAGCTATGATACCTGCTACTGCGATTTCACTACGTTGTATTGTTAGCACACACAATGACAAAACTTTGAAGCGTTTTTTGGGTTCACACTGCAAAGTGCTGTTGAAGGTGTTAATTCTTTCTTTCGTCTAAAAAGTTTCTACATTCACTGACGACCTCTAAACTAGTCAGCATATCGCTTATTCATCACATTTTTTAAAAAAATGCTTTAAGGATTTAAAAACTTTAAATATTTAAAAAAATGCTTTAAAGTTTATAATCCAACTACCACCACAACATACCAGTAAAAATTATGATCTTTTTTTCTTAGCAAACTGCTTGAAACTGTATACTTATCCAGTTGGCCCTTTTGCACTGCTCCCAGTCGTAATAAGATGGATTTCGCGTTCTACCTGTTCATCGATAAAACGCATTGTGAAAACGATGTGGAATGAAGTGAGCTGAAGAAAGAAAAGACAGTCTGAAGAAATATGAGGAAACTATTTTTGACCGAGTCCCAACAAGCGAAAATTTGCATAAATCAGATAGAGGCCTTACAGAAGCCCGAGGAGCCCGACACTCCTTATGAGCTGTCAATATATTTCGATTCCGTTGGGCAACTTTTATAGTTTACTACCTAAGCATAGCGAAAGCTCGGAGAAATCCAGCAGTGACTTGATCGATGGTCAATCTGTCCATTACGACAGTGCCGTTCGTTGAAAATTCTCTGGCATCCTTTAAAGAAGCAAAAAACTGACGGTTTTTTTTTTTGCAGAAAAGAAAAGAGATTGCAATGCCTGTTCTTTCTACATTGCTCTACTTTTCGTTCATGCTATGCAAAAAAAAAACTTAGTGAATTCCTTTCTTTTTAGTTATTTCCCTCCCTTCGAGCGTTTCAAAATCCGAGATTTGCTGACCCTTCCTGTTCTGTACTTTCGAGTCAGAGGCGAGGCTTGGAATAATCCCTATAGCTCATTACTTTGCCTAATCGACCTCATTGTCGTTGACAGTACTCGTGTGCTAAAATCCCATCCAAACGCATAATAGCATTCTCGGTGCTGACGGCATCAGCTCCTTTTATGCATTTCATCTGACAGATTGGTTTTGTGCAATTTATGGCCCAAGGGAGAAGTTAGGAACGAATTTTCGCAGATATAACACGTGCCTCGTAACCAATAGAAAAGATAAAAGCTTTTTCAAGTCATGTCAGCACACTGTCGCTTAATGTCTCTTATTTCTTATTAAACAGCCGCAGACAGGCCGTCTTATTTGGTTTGTTCACTCGGTTTAGCAGCTGCCGTTTCGCGTTTTAATCATTTATAAACAACACTTAGTAGCTCCAACCAGTTTGTGTGCTCTGAACAACCTTGCTGAGTTAAGCATTCTCATTTACGAGCAACGAAAGTGAGGGTGCGGGGGTGGCGGAAAGGAGTATGAGAAAGGAGGAGTATGAGAAGCGAAGAGGGCGAGATTTTCAGCTCTCGTCCAACCGTTTTTGAGTTATAATTAAAATCGACTTGTTTAACGTGCACAAGCTCATCAACGGTGCTAAATGGATACTCGTGCACTTTACCGCAACCACCGTGTCCGCCTTCTTTCAACTTCTCCGAAGCAGCTGTTCACGCCACACCACATATATTGTAGTGATTGATCGTCAAATTCTAGAAAACATAGCTAATTCTTAAACGCAGCCACAACAGCAAATGTGAGGAAGTAGACCAACATACTAAAAATACGTTAACTTGTTTGTTATGTGAGCAATAGTTTGGTGAATAGTTTGAGAAACAAAAAGACACGTGTTGCTAACATACAGTTTATGCGAATACAGAACTTACCTTCGCATATCTCATACATAACTCTTTGCAGGCCAATTCTTAAGAATTTGAGAGAGGAAAGAAAATATACCCAACAATTTGCTTCCAGAAAATCAAAAAACCCTTTAGGATTTTTGGCTCAAAAGATTGATTTAAAGAGCGCTAAAGCCAAAATGTGCCTATTTTTTTTAGTGGCTGCTACAAATTAAGAAGCGATGGACAGTTGGAGCTGATGTACTTCATTGGCTATCTTGGTCAAGCACTTCGCTTTGAAAAATTAAAGTCCAAAAAGTTGAAGAGGGCTGATTAGTTTTAAAGCTGAGAGTGTTCCAAAAACAAAGTGCGAACCCATTGGAACACCATTGCATAACAGCATAATGGTTAACTTAGCAATCGGTGCTTTCGCTCGCCAGCAACTCTTCCGTACATGCGAGGATCATGATATTGGGTTCCGCTTTTGTTACGTTAAAAAAATATTATGAATTGTAATAGCCTAACATGGGAATGATACGACATTTTCGTGTATACTTCTTGTTCACTAGCATAGTAAGATTCCAAAGTTAGCATATGAACGGAATGGACGATAGCGGGTGATCGTTGAAAATCAACGCAGTGAACGAGAGAATGTATTTGTGCACATTATGCGTTTTACTTCAAACGAGATTTTCTTGATATTGCCAATGCGAATGTCTAATTCACCTTAGACTTATAAGCAGCACAAAGAACAGTATTCACATTACAGTAGCCTCAATTTATTATAATTTGTGAGTTCATTAAGGCATCAATTGTGCAAATCGATTCACAATCAGTTCTAAAAGAGACCTCACCTTGAATACCTTGAACAGCTGTGATTTCATCGATTTCATCGTTCTTTCCATCGATGCAGCTAGCAATTTTTCCATCTGTCGCGATCCTGAGCTCGCCGCATCCGAGCAATGCCATATAGAAGTCGCAGCGGATCTTCCCATCTTACTTTCCATATTGCTGAATTGCTTATCTAAAGAATATCAATCCCATAGTACAATAATGGTATTGTACTAATATTCTTTGTTATCTCCGATGCTAAGCAAGCATTTCATTAAATATAGAGAAATTAGCAAATGAAGTTATTCTGATTTTTGTTTGTTTTTCAAGCTGAACAAACTTATTTTAGAGAGTAACATGCACTATGGGCTCTGGAAATTCTTTGAGCGAGATAAAAAGTGAAAATATATCCTCAATATCCTCATTTAAACTTGTTCCCGGGTTTTTCCTATTCAATTAACTTCAGCCATTTAAACAACTGGCTGTTTCGCCGACGAAATGTTGTTGTTATAGAATGGGATCTGGAAGTAGGAAGATGTGAGTGACAGACGTTTCATCAATCATTTAAAAATTCCAACACCTCAGGCGTAAGAGCAAATGTTCTTCTCTTCTTTTCGTGATCATAGCGACGATGGATTCTTTGTGTTTTTTCAATCCTTTTCGAGTTGGAATTTCTCTGTCATGTGAAAATTTTCGCTTTCATTTTTCTTAACTTTTGTCGTTTTGCGCTTAATGAATCGATCATTGCCTTTCGTTAGAAATTCCAGCAATGATACTCGTTTAGAATACAAGCGTTCTTCTAAAGTTTCTGAGTGTTGGCATCAAAACAAAATGTCACTAGCCAGCCAGCTATCAGCATGTTCAAAAGAATAAACTGTTCTTTCAAGAAAGCCAACCGCCTCACGTGTTGTGCTTTCAAACCAGCCTTTAACAGCGTTCTTTTCGAGTCAGCGTTCTTTACCATTCTCGGTAACGCGGTTTTCATTTACATAAAGCGCTGTTTAATTTTTAACAAACCATTAACATGAAATTCCCTTTTCAGAAAAAATGTTGCGCGCAAAACGATATATTCTCAGACACCCTTCAATACATTCAGAAACGTGCGAAAAATCTTGCGAATGAAATGGAAGTGAAGTGAATGTGGGAGGATGGGGGAGCGGGGAGAAGAGGGGAGGGTTGAGGAGTAGTGCGTACCTCAAGAAAACATGACACGGAGGAGAGAGATAGCATCCACAGTCTGAAAAATCATGGAGTGTTTCGTACATGGCGGCAGTTTCCTTCGCAATCCATGCGTCGTTACTCCTGATTTTTTAAAAAATATAACGGCGAGTTTTAGAAATTAATAGCGCGAAGCGTTATGTACTTGATCGAACCGCTGAAGTCCTGAATCGATGTTTTTGATGTATGCTGCTGACAACTGATGAGAAGAATTTTCATGCGCTTTGGCAAAATTGCTTCTTGAAAGCGCATTATGGCGACGCCCAGTGTGTACATATGCACCTAAGTGTCTGCCAGTTGTCATCCGCTAGTTCTAACTAGATTGGTCCATTACAAATCCACACCCAGCGGGCACGACCTGAGCCTAACTTACGAGCAATTCATCGATACCTCAGCAAGTTATAACTCCTCAAACGGAGAGAAACTTAGTTCATTAAATCCATCCATTTCGGGAAAAGTTTTACGCGCTTAAAAAGTGCAGTAAGAAGACCGACCGGTTAAGTTGTAAATCGATCGGAGAGAAGCGAATTCTTATTAGAAGAATTACGTTATGCAGATCGCTTACCCACATAAAACACGAATTTTTGCCTTTTGTTAAAACATTGTGAGGAAGTTTATGAAACAGGAAATATAAATTTGTGACGTTTGTCGGCAGTTCATGGTTTGAAAGGTTGATCGCTTAAATGCGCATATTATTGGCCCCATCCCCTTTTACTTCCACTGGTTTTAAAAAGTAACTGCTAGAATTTTTGCGTTAAATTTCCATTACATGATCATTACATGGTCATTAATCTTTAATGCACTCCGCTTACGCTTCCTAAATTTATGCCATATAGAAGTCGCAGCGGATCTTCCCATCTTACTTTCCATATTGCTGAATTGCTTATCTAAAGAATATCAATCCCATAGTACAATAATGGTATTGTACTAATATTCTTTGTTATCTCCGATGCTAAGCAAGCATTTCATTAAATATAGAGAAATTAGCAAATGAAGTTATTCTGATTTTTGTTTGTTTTTCAAGCTGAACAAACTTATTTTAGAGAGTAACATGCACTATGGGCTCTGGAAATTCTTTGAGCGAGATAAAAAGTGAAAATATATCCTCAATATCCTCATTTAAACTTGTTCCCGGGTTTTTCCTATTCAATTAACTTCAGCCATTTAAACAACTGGCTGTTTCGCCGACGAAATGTTGTTGTTATAGAATGGGATCTGGAAGTAGGAAGATGTGAGTGACAGACGTTTCATCAATCATTTAAAAATTCCAACACCTCAGGCGTAAGAGCAAATGTTCTTCTCTTCTTTTCGTGATCATAGCGACGATGGATTCTTTGTGTTTTTTCAATCCTTTTCGAGTTGGAATTTCTCTGTCATGTGAAAATTTTCGCTTTCATTTTTCTTAACTTTTGTCGTTTTGCGCTTAATGAATCGATCATTGCCTTTCGTTAGAAATTCCAGCAATGATACTCGTTTAGAATACAAGCGTTCTTCTAAAGTTTCTGAGTGTTGGCATCAAAACAAAATGTCACTAGCCAGCCAGCTATCAGCATGTTCAAAAGAATAAACTGTTCTTTCAAGAAAGCCAACCGCCTCACGTGTTGTGCTTTCAAACCAGCCTTTAACAGCGTTCTTTTCGAGTCAGCGTTCTTTACCATTCTCGGTAACGCGGTTTTCATTTACATAAAGCGCTGTTTAATTTTTAACAAACCATTAACATGAAATTCCCTTTTCAGAAAAAATGTTGCGCGCAAAACGATATATTCTCAGACACCCTTCAATACATTCAGAAACGTGCGAAAAATCTTGCGAATGAAATGGAAGTGAAGTGAATGTGGGAGGATGGGGGAGCGGGGAGAAGAGGGGAGGGTTGAGGAGTAGTGCGTACCTCAAGAAAACATGACACGGAGGAGAGAGATAGCATCCACAGTCTGAAAAATCATGGAGTGTTTCGTACATGGCGGCAGTTTCCTTCGCAATCCATGCGTCGTTACTCCTGATTTTTTTAAAAATATAACGGCGAGTTTTAGAAATTAATAGCGCGAAGCGTTATGTACTTGATCGAACCGCTGAAGTCCTGAATCGATGTTTTTGATGTATGCTGCTGACAACTGATGAGAAGAATTTTCATGCGCTTTGGCAAAATTGCTTCTTGAAAGCGCATTATGGCGACGCCCAGTGTGTACATATGCACCTAAGTGTCTGCCAGTTGTCATCCGCTAGTTCTAACTAGATTGGTCCATTACAAATCCACACCCAGCGGGCACGACCTGAGCCTAACTTACGAGCAATTCATCGATACCTCAGCAAGTTATAACTCCTCAAACGGAGAGAAACTTAGTTCATTAAATCCATCCATTTCGGGAAAAGTTTTACGCGCTTAAAAAGTGCAGTAAGAAGACCGACCGGTTAAGTTGTAAATCGATCGGAGAGAAGCGAATTCTTATTAGAAGAATTACGTTATGCAGATCGCTTACCCACATAAAACACGAATTTTTGCCTTTTGTTAAAACATTGTGAGGAAGTTTATGAAACAGGAAATATAAATTTGTGACGTTTGTCGGCAGTTCATGGTTTGAAAGGTTGATCGCTTAAATGCGCATATTATTGGCCCCATCCCCTTTTACTTCCACTGGTTTTAAAAAGTAACTGCTAGAATTTTTGCGTTAAATTTCCATTACATGATCATTACATGGTCATTAATCTTTAATGCACTCCGCTTACGCTTCCTAAATTTAATCGATGACGAGACTGAAATTTAATATTGAAATTGTGCCATTTAATTTCAAATGAGCACTTCATGCTTGTTGCTGCTGAACGCTGAGTTGGGTGCGATAAAAAGTTGCCATTTCTAATGTCTACAGCAAGACTAGATCGTTTCAAGCGTTCCACAAATGTAATGCGTTTCGGTCGTTTGGCCGAAGTGGGAAAATTGCGGAGCCATGGTATTGCTACTATCACAAAAGGTATAGTAGATCAC
>JPKZ01002248.1:77321-108628 GCA_000803305.1 Toxocara canis
CCATTCCCAATTGATTGGGTGACTTCCTGACAACTGTTTAGAAAGTGCACGTACCCCGTCCTTGTTTGGGTTATTTCGTTCATGTTGCTTAAATAACACGATTCTTGTTCTGAATCAAATCTTCCGTTGGTCCAGCATCTTTTACCTTCTTTTCCTTGTTTAATGCCCTACATGGCCCTCCGCAGAAATGGACGATGATCGTTCGGCCACGTCATCGAAATCATTTCGATGCATCAGCTAGGTAGATGTAGCTCGAATGATTTCGCAATGTTTTGACAACGAAGATAAATAACAACTTTGTTGTCGATGCTGTACTTCCACCTACCACCTCTTATTTCACCTAAAAAATAACCTCCTACCACCTCTTATTTCATCATATCTCTATTATAAAAGAACGATGGCCATCCATAGCTCTATGAAATAAAAATATCTTTTCGATGTCCATATTCCACGAAAGTTTTAACGTTGCGAAATGTGGACAATTTATAGTTGTACAATTTGCAATAAGCTGCAGCTTGGTAACAAATTTTCTGATTCGATTCACCGCTGCTCTCAATTGCTAACTTCTTTAATCTAACGAGTCAAGGCTGTTTCACTTATAAACTATGAACTGATCACAACTTTTTATTTTGCAAGGAATTTTAGTTCGAGACAGTCCAGCACTTCGACTAACTCTAGCTCTGTTGGCAATGAAAAATACTGAACTTTTTATTAATAAGGCCTAATTTAAAAACATTTTTGAATGAAAAGAGCAGCACCTGTGATCAGCTGATTTGATCTTTTTCACAGGGAAGGCTGAAAAGACTGATGCGTCAATGTTAACATAATGAAGGTGGGTGCTAACAGTGATGCGCGTGAACGGTTGCAATACACGAAAATTCCTTCCCCTTCCCCCCTCCCCCTTCCGCCCACCTCCCAGCGGAGTTTCGTGTGAGTGTACTCGACGGTCGAAAACACAATGCAGTGTTCTACTAAACAGACTTCATCAACTTCTTACAATTGCTACTGTAGCATTATTCATTTCAAAAATTCATAACAAAAAGAACTGAGACAATCGTTTCAAACCGATAAGAAAATTGAATGGAGTTGTCTGTAGCGAATTTGATCGTTTGTCAGTGTGCGATGCAATTGACAGTGATAACGATTACTTTTGCTTGGGTAGTGCAATCTTATTATAATTGGTTCGATGCTTGGGCGTCGTTTCTCAATGCTACAAGCATATACATGACGCTCATGAAGGACATCAAGAATATTTTGTTCTCCGATTGCGTAAAAACCATAAAATCCTGGTGCGGTGCTTAGCACCCGCATTCTACAAAAGGCAAGCTATTCCCTGCAATTACCTGGGATTGAGTGGCNNGAGGAAAGATGTCAATGTGATGCCCTAATACAGCAACCTGGAAGGAGCTCAACAGCACAGATAACAGTTTTGTACAATTTAGCATAACGGTATGGACTAAAATGGTTGGGCGGCCGCCGATGGTTGTGACAAACAACGACAAGTTCACAGACCCCTGAATGGGCTCACATAATCATGGCGTATATGAAAACTGCAGTTAACAGCACACAACACAGTATTACTATAAGTCATAGTGATCCTCCTGAGCCATGCAATCTTCAAGCAGTCAAAATTCCGGATATCAAAGACCCAAATAATACGTCTTTATGCAAATTACAGCAACCAGTGATAGGAGAATTCAGGCGCTTTCAAACTTCCTTTTGCAAAGAACATTACTGCGAAGCCGTTTCTGAATGCAGCTTCTCCGTCTGAGAAACTCCGTCTGACTTCGAAACGAAAAGAATCAAGCTAAACGTGAAATTTCGAAATCTAAAGTAGTGAAATTTTGCTGTTGTAACTTCCATTCTAGGTTCATCTGCTATGTTCAGTCTCAGGCCGTTTCACTGACTCTGAGATGTAACAACTCTTTAGAGCGGAAAAAAAATTTCAGGGCATTCTACGACCGATCCCACTGCATTTTCCTACCATCCGATCGCAGAGAGGAAGTCATAGGCGAACGAGTTTTTGTGGAAGTCAGATTAGTTAGGATATGAATTTTCACTATTTGTGGATAGTTTGTAAAATCGACTGGCGAGATGAATGGGATTACAAAACCGCATATCGTACCGGGCAACTCTCTGGCAGGCATGCCTACTTGTTAATGCTCCGTTTATGCGCTTATATCATGTTTTATGTGCACTGTTTGCGCTAAAAATTGGTCAATGCTCATCGACCAAAGAACGTACGATGAGGAAAGATGTCAATGTGATGCCCTAATACAGCAACCTGGAAGGAGCTCATGGCACAGATAACATTTTTCTACAATTTAGCATAAAAGGTATGGACTAAAATGGTTGGGCGACCGCCGATGGTTATGACAAACAACGACAAGTTCACAGACCCCTGAATGCGCTCACATAATCATGGCATATATGAAAGCTCCAGTTAACAGCACACAACACAGTGTTACTTTAAGTCATAGTGATCCTCATGAGCCATGCAATCTTCAAGCAGTCAAAATTCCGGATATCGAAGACCCAAATACTACGTCTTTATGCTAATTACAGCAACCAGTGAAGGGAGAATTCAGGCGCTTTCAAACTTCCCTTTTGCAAAGAACATCACTGCGAAGCCGTTTCTGAATGCAGCTTGTCCGTCTGAGAAACTCCGTCTGACTTCGAAACGAAAAGAATCAAGCTAAACGCGAAATTTTGAAATCTAAAGTAGTGAAATTTTGCTGTTGTAACTTCAATTCTAGGTTCACTTCCTATGTTCAGTCATAGGCCGTTTCATTTCAGGGCATTCTGCGACCGATCCCACTGTATTTTCCTCCCACCCGGTCGCAGAAAGGAAGTCATAAGCGAACGAGTTTTTGTGGAAGTCAGATTAGTTGAGATATGAATTTTCACTATTTGTGGATAGTTTGTAAAATCGACTGGCGAGATGAATGGGATTACAAAACCGCATATCGTACCGGGCAACTCTCTGGCAGGCATGCCTACTTGTTAATGCTCCGTTTATGCGCTTATATCATGTTTTATGTGCACTGTTTGCGCTAAAAATTGGTCAATGCTCATCGACCAAAGAACGTACGATGAGATGGGGCCTGAACTGTACTGTATCTTAATTATAGCCATCTTCTTGCGCTCATCTTGATGATAATCGCCTCATATCTTCACAATTGTCGTCGTTAATAGCCATTAAGCGTCTATGTACCAAAGACTTGCTGAGAATGCAAATGAGCACATATTTATGGCGGCAAACTCGTTCAGCTAGACTAGTTAAGCTCATTAGCGCAATAATGTTTTGTCAGTTCACGTCGTAAACATTACTCGACTTGTTTCGCATATTGAGACGAACTTGAACTGCGCTAGTTGTTGTGCCATTGAAATCACGCTACTCAAGCGAATTCGAGTTCATTTTACACATAACTCTATTCGTCGTTTGAGACTTCATGATTTGCATTGATCAAACGATCTTCCGTATTCGCTGTAACGAAAGCTGCCTTGAATAGAAGTCCTCACTGCGGGGCGCCCCCAAAAAACAAATACAATAGCTGCCGTGTGCGCGCTACCGAAATTTTTTCATGGCCTAATCAAGCCATCGTCTAATTGATTATTATATTTGATAGATCAGATCTTTTACGAGTGAAAAAAAAAAACAGAAACGAATGAGCCTTTGGAAAGAAATAACTTCTAGAAGGAGTGGAAACTTAAATGCTAGCGCTGAATCGCTTGAAAAAAATCAAAAGTGTTACATTTGGCTTGTGACTGAATTAATATGCGCCTTAACGAAAATCAATTTGAGCGCAACTTTTGTGTTTTCAGTAACGAAATTTGCGGAATTTTTGCGACAGCATCTCATAAATGAGGGATGGCACGCGTATACGTTAAATTATGTTTCAAACCACCTTCTATACGACTCTCTTCGAAGATAGCGCTCGAATGAATGCTCTACCATATTACGCTTTTTTTTTTTTGGTTTCTTCGGCAGTGTTTTAAATAATAAATCAGTTTCTCGAAAAAAAAGGTCGCACGCTTTTCTGAAAAACCACTAAATGCTTTTCATACAGATTCCATCCGTGATCGCTCAAGTTGCAGGTTATGGTTCCATGTTATTTTATTAAACGTATTCTTTTTCAATTTCTCGATAAATTTTACAGTAATCAATGGCATTGGCGGTTCCTGTGTTTGAAAGTAGCATGGATGGAAGTTGTTCTTGAATGGGCGTTCCTTCCCCCTATGTAACTAACTCCCATTCACGAATATTGTACGAACTAATGCCGTTACCGTTAGTTCTCAAAACTATAAGAGCTAGGCAAAACGAAATTTTTTGAGGCTTTCATGCATACACAGGCATTGTGCCGCAGAAATTTATTCTTTCGTGAATCAAAAAAGGCAAAAGCTGCCCTGATCACTTTCGAACAGAAACCACAACTAAAATCCTACAGATTTCTAAATTTCGTTTTTCGGCTTCAGGTGGTGTAAAATAGCTTAGCTTTAGGTGATGTAAAATACCTTAGCTTCAGATGATGCAAGCAAACTTTGTTTTACACGTTTATATGAAACCAAATTCTTCCAACTAGCTTACTTCTTCTCTACGGATAGAGCATAAATATTTTCAGGCATTGTTTACTGTGATGAATCATGCTTAAGGCACTGTTTTCATCATTGGACTTTTCACTTTTTGGACAACGAACACAGTTGCAGAAAATGTCAAGCAAGCCATCGCTAATGTCATAGTATCTAGTGACATTTACAACGTTGGCACTCGAGAGTTCTTCTTCTTCGGCAGTCATACCTGAAGCAACTAAATGTTTCTAGAAGACGGAATGAAAAGTCGGAAAAAGGAAATTTTCCGAGATTTGTAGCGATTCTCGCTGACCATCGCCACACTTTCATCCAACATCGCCTCGTCTTGAGCCTGATTGCCTTTACGTCAGTCTGTGGCAAAGGAAGTAGTAGTTGAACCTCCATGAGCGCTCAATGCCTGATCGAAGCGTAACTTGCACACTCGGAAGGGATTTTGAACGTGTCATTCACTTCGAGTTGCTTCCGAGGAACCAGACGACCACACTCTATATGAGGCATTAACAATGTTTGCCATGTATGATTCCAATGGAAAAGGTGAAGCCAACAATATCGTATCATATTCAAAATGATAATGCGCGATAGCACTCAGCGAAAACGACAAAAGTAGCCTTCGAAGAGCTTAGCTAGGAGATTGTTTCCCGTTAGGGATACTCACCAGGATATTTCTGCCCATTGGTGAAAGCGCTTTTAAGTTTGCTGAATCGTAGCAAAACTGATATCAGTATAACAATATCCCTTTATTCGTAATTTAAATGCCTTAATGAATGGTACTGCGTATGAATGAAATGCACATGATGCGCGAAATTCGTTATCGATAAAATTCTTTTAGTTGACGCGTAGTGCTGCCTTTTGACATTATTGAGATATATATATATATATAAATATATATATGGAAACTAATGAATATATATATATATGCACATACATACATATTATGTTCCCAATTCGCGCAAACTTTTTTTTTGGTGTACTGATATATGACAAGCGCAATCATAAATAAAATATTTCTACTGAAACTTCGACTCGTTTGTTTGCCTAATGTTTTCTGCTCTCAGTATTCTATTAGCGTTTTCAACGCCGCAAACTCATAGAAAAGTACACGGTTCGCTATGAAAACTAATGTAACTTTCAAGAGATATTTGATTCTGTTATTTTAACACCATAAACAGCTTCGTGAATGTATTGCTTCCATTGATATTTAATTATCACTAAATAGGACATATGTATTTTCTACATTTCTCATATTGTTATTTTCAGTAGTATGGTCATTAGTTAATGCATAATGAACGTCATCCTGACAAATTTCTCGCATGAAATGCATTTGAGTTCGAACGGTTCGTTTCGTACCGACAAACACATGCGAGCAATATTTGAAATGTGCCTCGTTCGTAAAAGCTTATCATATAATTGCAGTTATCATCCACAAAACATACATTTTCTATTTGAACTGCGTTTCTTGCGTTCCCTTACATTACTGTTCTATGACATCGTTGAACGAAAAATTTAGCGAAACTTCTAACTACAAGTTGTTGTTAAGTCGCGCTGCAAATTATGCCTTACATGGAGGAGCAAATGAAATTAATGAAAATCTCAAATTTTGCCGATGGTTGGCCATATGAAACATAATGGCCCAGCCACATTGTCATGAGCCCAGCTCTGGAAAAACTTGCCTGTTGCTTCCACAGGAAAAGAGAGAAGATACGGCTCCTCGTTATTCGTCGTTCAAGCGTGACGCCTAAAAGACCTACGCGTTTTCCAGACCAGGGCGGCGCTAAGAAAAAGGAATAACTAATCAAAACAGTATTGCAACCAATCCAGTGCTTAGGCACAGTTACTGCCCAGCTCATATCGAGCGCGCCGATCAGGGAATGTCAGTGGCTCCAATGATCAGTAGCGAAACACACGCATCCTTCGTTGGTCCGTTCTATTTCGGAAGCTACTTGTTTATTATGTAAAGCTCTTCATAAGTGTATATGTGCAAGCGTCATATGCGTGCGATTATGCATGCGTTTATGCTTGTGCACCTACGTAATCATGTGCCTGTATGTGTGCCTGCGTGCTTGCGTGCGTATGTGCGTGTGTGTATGTCACTGTGCATCTATTTGCTGGTCCGCGTGCTTGCGTATGTGTGCATATGCACATCTGCATGTATGTCCCTGTTTAAGCATGCGTGCCTGTACATTTCTCTGCGGGTGTATATACATCTGCGTGCGTGTATGGGTGTGCTTTTCTGTGCATGTGGGTGTATGCGATGTGTATGCGCCTGTGTGTACGCGTCTTTGGGTAGGTATGTGTGTGCGCGCGCACGCGTTTGTCGACATCTGTGCTCATGTGCGCATATGCCTAGATAGATGTTTATGTTTCCGTTATTGCGTAGTGTATATGTGTTTACGTTTGCATATGTACGAACATGTTCTCGCGTACATGCGCATATGCGTATACCTGTATGTAGGCGTGCGCATGCACCTGTGTGCATACGTTTGTTCTTGTTTGTGTTTGCGTCTATGCGTGCGTATGCGTTGTTCGTGCTTGTATATGTGTGCTCCCGTGTTTGTGTGCAAATGCGAGCACACACATGCACGCACACACAACCCATATGCGTATATATACTATGTGGAACTGCATTGCAGCCTGTAATGAAGTTGGGGTGCGACTGCATTAAGATGTATTCATGATTTTCAAGGATACACCCATTCGTTCTAGATTTTTACTATGCCTGATTGAGCCCCATTTTCTCACGCCTTTTTAAAGAATTTCCGCTGTGGCTCTGCGTGAGCGCTTCTCGGTATTTAAATCCTCGATTGAGAACAGCTGCTCCTGACGATCGTTGTTTGGAAGAAACAGCGATGATTCAGTGTTCTGAAAGGGTGGTTGATTAAGGGATTCCACTTTTCATGAAAATCACGCGCTCTTTCTTCGGTTGCTGCAACTTCATTTCAGCTGTCCGAATTTAACGGTGTTCCCTTCAGTGATGCTTTGGAATGTGAAATGTACATCTTTGTCCTGAAGATAGTGTAGTGGTATAGATTCCAAGATATCTATTCGGTGTCAGTGTGCTTTGCTTACTGCTCGAAATTACCGCTTGCGTTTTGTTTTGGGAGATCGCTGAGTCGGATTGGGTCATTGGCAGTATCATTAATTATCTTTCCAGTTGTTGCGCTTGCAGAAACTTAACCAACCCATGGATGAAATATTTTTGTTATTTTCAATATTTCCGCATGAAGGTTCAATAGATATCAAAAATTTCCATTAGAAATAGTTGTTTGTTACCCTATGTAATATTTGGTTCACTCAATATGATGGCTTGTTTATTTGAATTTTTAGGGCGAAAAATTTTGACAGATCTTGCCTTCTATGGATATTGTCCCCTACAAGTTCACCATACGTCCAATATTTGTTCGTCATTTTTTATTTCAATATCACTTCTGCTTAGAAGCTTTCATCAAATATTTTCTCCAAGACTTATTCCAACCCAAAAACTCTAATAACAAATTTTATGGAATCGAAAAGTTTTGAAAAGCATACATACTTGAGAGTTGAAATTAAATTGTAGAGGAGAATCCTTCTGCATGCTAAATGCTCTAGTCGATCACGCACATATATTTTTTCCTCAAGTCGTTTAGCCTATGATTGGTCGTTTATTTGTTGTTTGAAGAGGGGTCAAAACTTCCTTGTCGTTTCATTCTTTATTTCTAGTTCCGTTGACTTTTCGGAAATTTTAAACATTTGTTTGCTTGTAAGTGAAAAATCACTTGTTTCAATGAATGCTTCCTTACCAGGATTGAACGCAGCAGTTGCTACAATGGTCGTCGATTACTCGTCTGCCGTTTGCTTCTGGATGCCTATGATTAAATTTGATTGCCATACAAACTGACTAAAAAAGCATGAAGAAATTTTTCGGATCTTGAGAACAGCTTTTATTAGATCCATGAATGCACAGTGCGCATTTCATCTACACGATACTCTTTCTTCGCTCTTTATTCCATTTTCATTTCAAAATCGCTTGATTGAACTGCGCCAAAACAGTATACATAAGAAATCTTGCGCTCATATCGTAGCTAACAGCATCTCACTGCGACGATCCACGGTCTGCATCTAGCATCACATAGTTACGTTTGATGAGTCATGTTATCATATTCTGTAAGTTTGCTTTTATTCTCAGTTATCTTTGTTTTATACTGATAGCCAAACGCAGTTAACTGTATATTATCACCGAATGTCAAATTCACTCAACGCAGTTCAATTTTCGTTGAATTTATTAAGCGCATTAAAGTTACTATCACGCTCTTTGCAAAAAAAAAAATGAACCTGCCGGAAGTCTTGCAGAACGTATTGATTGAGGCTAACTTAAGTGCACTGCAAACATTGCGTTCAGTTCCACCGAATACAGCTTGAAACGCCTGTGAGGGAGCCAGCCCCAGATCGTGATATGCGCTTTTCGTAGTCTCTTCGCATTTTTAATTCGATCTCGTTATATGTACTTCTTGAATTGCTTTCAAACAATTCAAACGTTTACGTCATTCCTTACAAATGGGTCCCACGTCTGCGAAAAGAAAAATCCTTAAATGTGCGATTAGATGGACCAGCAGAAATGTTTACGCGGAAAAAGAAGTTGAACTGATTAAAAGCGTTCTATTTGAGTCTTCTCTTCCCTTTTCTTCGACTTTTTAACGGCGTTCAATATTGAAAAAATCAACTTTGAGGCATTTTTCTTCATTGAAATGTGGAATTTCTTTTCCGAACTAACGCTATTGGAGCAGTAAGTAGCATTCAACGCGCGCAACTTTGCTTTCATTGTTACGTATTTTCCCAAAAAGTTTTTGATCGATGCAACGCTTATGAATTTATTCGCCTAACGGTTGAGATAGCGTTCCGTTGATTCTACATATATTTGATCCTATATATGTTTCTTTAGGTTTTTTAAAGAAATTATAACACAAAAAGCGTTTGCCGTATACGTTTTGCTCACTTTACAGTACAACGATACCATCCCAAGTCATTAAGAACTAAATCGTCTTCATTTAATGGAGAGCATGACTTAGTTTCTCGTTCTGCACATTGGTTAGAAAATGCATCCTTCTCTTAACAAAAACGCTTAGCTCGCAATTTGTCAACAAACGTTTAGCCGTCCGATGACACCTGGATGCTGATAACTACTAATTGTACGATACTGTGTCGTGAATTTTGTAAAAGCTGTTGTGCAAGTACCATCCTCATTCATCACTCTTTTGTCTCGCTTTTATGCCTTTTCAAATGTTTTTGCGTGGTCTTCTACCCTTAAAGTCCAATGATCTATCGATTACTGTAAACTCATTCATTTACAAGAAAACTCCATATACTTTTTGGATAGCATATTTTTAATTGATGGGAAGGAAATATCACTCACTGATGTAAGGATAGAAGCTGAAATGAAAAGCTGTGATCGCAACGGGTATCAAACCATAATCTTCGCTTCGTACGTCAAAGGCCGACCGGCGATGCTTTAGCACCATAATTTGACGCTATAATTTGATCTAAATTTTATAGCGGTGCCGAACGTAAGGAAGCAAGACGGCTCACTTGAGAGGCTTCTGCAAACTCACCAAGAATTTTTGCCACAGAATTTCGCAACCACTAAATTTGGCATTCAAGCGGGAGCGCCATCACAAAAGCATTTCATGCGTGCATATCCATGTGTTTGCTCCGAAAGACTTTGCATAAGTTTTTGCTCTAAAATATAGTTGACTACCTCTTAAGATACACATATAAAAAGTGAAGGAAGTGCGGACAGCATCGAGGACTCGAACAACATTTTTTAACTGTTCGAATGATTACATAACTCTATTGAGATATGTACCAGGCTAGATTGTCTTCTGAATTCTTATGTGTCAGCAAGCGTAATCTATTGAGTCATCCTGCACGTTGAATGCGACAGTAGGACAGCATCAAGTATTGCGACTTAACACTGATGTGAACCTTACCTAAAATGATGGTTAAGGCAGGCATCGAAATAACCGCCTCTTACAGTCAGTTTTGGACAGTACTCGACATTTTTCTAGAAATCCTTCGATTTCATTTAAACAAATAAGCGATATACGGCGAGTAAAAAACTGACTGTAACTCAGCCTACGGTTTTTTTGCTATGGGTTTGCCAAGTAACATCTAAACACTACAAAATGCGCCTCCACCTATAGTCGATGTACAGGACTCCGCACCGATGTTTCATATACATTTATAAACGATCGTTTCTATGCACATGGTAAACGAAAAAATTAATCAGAAATTGCACTGTTTTGCAGTTGTGAGGCGCATGTATTATGTGGGAGCTGTCCCAGCAATAAGTATACTCGTGGTACCAACGATTGGATCGACTGTTCGAATCAGATGCCGGAAAAGAATATTTGACTTGACCTACACATAAATTCCCATTGCCGTTGAACAGATCTTTCGAATGCGCACTTAGAGTGGTTATTGGTAACTCATTATGGATCCATTTACTTGGATGCTTCAGTTACTTATAAGTATTTTTTCGCTGGACAAATGTATCGTTTGAAATCTTCAGTTAAAGAAAAAGAAAGCTGGAACGCTGAGTACGCTGAGCAAAAGGGTTTATAGAAAAGCGAAAGCTCCACATTAGCGCATCGTTGAGATGTGCAGTTTCCTTCCAACTATGTCTTATACGTTTAAGAGAGTTCCTTAGAAAATGAAAGAAAAAATAACTACGAATTTTGGCGTCAATTGACACCGACGTTTATGCTCTTTTCGTTTTGCGACGATTCCACAAGATTCATTCGTAGAGAGATTTTTCTATCACTTCCTTGCTTGCACATATCGATTATTCAAATTATGGCAAGGCAGACAACGTTAAAGCCTTAAGGCATTCCTTAAGACTGCTGCTGAATTCTACGACAGAAGAGGAGTTGCGCTGGAAGTATTCGAAAAAAAAAATCACATATCCTGATGTGGGAATTTGAACGTTTCATACAAACACATATGCCATGATGAGTTTCCCTCGTATGAGTGAACCGCGCTTGCAGTAGCTCACCGATCGTAATACTGATATTCAGTGGGTGCGAAATTAATTTGTTGTTACCGAAGAAAACCGCGAAATGCTTTCGAATATATTTCGTCACCCAGTAGCTTGTCGACTTTATTTTGTTCCCCGCGCCAAATAAAAGAAATTTTATTTCTGTCGTGAAATTTTAATTCTTCTCATAAGAGGAATTTCATTTCTTTTGCCATTTGAGCGTCTCCTCTCTTTCATATTCTAATGCGATTTGCTGATGAAGAATAAGGAGTCAGTTACTTGTCGCTGGACAAATGTATCGTTTGAAATCTTCAGTTAAAGAAAAAGAAAGCTGGAACGCTGAGTACGCTGAGCAAAAGGGTTTATAGAAAAGCGAAAGCTCCACATTAGCGCATCGTTGAGATGTGCAGTTTCCTTCCAACTATGTCTTATACGTTTAAGAGAGTTCCTTAGAAAATGAAAGAAAAAATAACTACGAATTTTGGCGTCAATTGACACCGACGTTTATGCTCTTTTCGTTTTGCGACGATTCCACAAGATTCATTCGTAGAGAGATTTTTCTATCACTTCCTTGCTTGCACATATCGATTATTCAAATTATGGCAAGGCAGACAACGTTAAAGCCTTAAGGCATTCCTTAAGACTGCTGTTGAATTCTACGACAGAAGAGGAGTTGCGCTGGAAGTATTCGAAAAAAAAAATCACATATCCTGATGTGGGAATTTGAACGTTTCATACAAACACATATGCCATGATGAGTTTCCCTCGTATGAGTGCACCGCGCTTGCAGTAGCTCACCGATCGTAATACTGATATTCAGTGGGTGCGAAATTAATTTGTTGTTACCGAAGAAAACCGCGAAATGCTTTCGAATATATTTCGTCACCCAGTAGCTTGTCGACTTTATTTTGTTCCCCGCGCCAAATAAAAGAAATTTTATTTCTGTCGTGAAATTTTAATTCTTCTCATAAGAGGAATTTCATTTCTTTTGCCATTTGAGCGTCTCCTCTCTTTCATATTCTAATGCGATTTGCTGATGAAGAATAAGGAGTCAGTTACTTGTTAAACTAGCCTATTATGTCATCTACAATAACTCATTTTGCTTAATTATCTTATGCAAAGAAATCGGCTGTTTGAAAGTATTTTTAAGGCGACCTATGTAAAGAAGTCTGCAAATTGTATGTTATTGTGATTAACATACATATTGCCTGCAATGATCGATCCTATGCGAGGAATGTCAGATTCCAAACAGCTTCTTGCCCGACAGTTGTCTTCTCATTTCACTGCCTTAATTTCATGTTCGTTTTAAAAATGTATGGTATACGACACTAGAAACCGTAGAATTTGTAGACTACATTATTAATTCCTAAGAGACGTTTCACGATAGTGGGGAAACCATATCCTGCAGTGTTTCAGAACCAAAAATTTCCAACCTTACGTAGTTGTTCTAAAAATCTATATGCGTCCAACGACGAACTGTGTTACTAAAATCATTAGTCAGTCCTTCGTCAAGCTGGTCAATGCATCCGAAATCCTCGGGAATTTTCATGATTGCATACGGCTATGATAAGTGATATGTAAGGAATGATCATACATGGATCGTCTGTCCGGTGTAGTCATTCACCCAGAAATTATATGAAGGCCGCTTCCATTGGCCGTTTCAGTTCGCTTCGCAGAGCAGCGATTTTTTAATGCGCCTTTTAAACTGTGCTAGCCGACCTTATTCGATAACAGAAGACAGGATATGCTGATTATAAAAACTGCCTAGAGAATTACAGAATAGCATGTTAAGACCTAAGAGTAAGCGTAACAGTAAACAATGGTCTGAAAAGGCTAAAACTGCAGTGAAAGTATTCTATGATTATAAGCTAATCATACTATGTCCAAATACGTGTCTTGTTTTCTATGTATGGGAGAAGGTTAAGGAATGGATGCCCTCTCTCGCAATTTTTTTGGACGATGGGCTACAACCCTTGCACCGAGCATCCTATTTGGTCAAATTGCTGGGCTCAAGGGTGTCCTCAGGCCGAAACCACGGCTACGACCCTAAAGGTGTTGCACAAATACTTGCTACTATACCATCATCCACCCTTATCCACTTTTTACCATGATGGAATGCCCTCTTCTTTAAGACGGAATGCCATAGGGTACTGTTACTTGTTCGTCACTGATCGTTGTCCCAGATCGAAATCTACGCCGGAAATACCGATGCAGAATAAGTAATTCCACAATTTCTTTGCTCGAGTTTTTATTGATATTCCTTCGTCTACCTCCATACTCACCACCATCCCAGCCGAGATTGTTCCCCACAATCGCTTCCCACCTTCGGACCATATAAACCAGCAAATCACTCACTTTTTTGAGGGTTGTCGATTCGTTGCCCGAGAGGGTATCCCACGGTGATTCACTGTTCGACTTTTCCCAAGCCTCACTCCAAGTCACACTGCTTTCCGAGGACCTCCTCTCCGTTCCACCCCGACGATTCGCTCTCATATTTACTATTTGGCTTCCTCACATTGAGCAGATCCCCCAATCGGTACGAATGGTCAAAAAACGATCTTTCAGGACAATATCCGTCCCGACTCTATCGAGTGAAAGCTGAAATAGCCAAGCTGCTCAGAGGAAGGATTCATGGAGCAATTTCGTGGAATAAAATAGGTGGCCATGGAATACAGTACTCTTGAAAATTGAGAAGCAGATACGAGATTTTATAGAAAAATTCAGTTTAGTTATATGAAGCTACTGAGGAATAGGAGCATAGAATTTAAGTGAGTAAAGAACAGCACCGAACAGTTTAGAATTTAGCATTGGATGAAATAAATCAAAATAGAATAGCCGTCAAAAATTCACCATAAAAACATTAGTGCTGTGGTTGCCTCACAGCTGTTAATGATAGGATCCGTTGCGGCATCTATCAGCCAAAAGCACTGCTAACGATGGTGGAAATGAAGCACTAGCCGAAGGGATATGCAGTGTTGATTAGTGAACGTTTCAAACAGTGTTGGGACCGTCTCAAGAGGGAATTAAAATGAACACATAATTATTGTTGGGACAGCTTTGTGCCCTCAAGCATCTTGTTTCGGCACATCTACATCGCCTCACACCGGCACTCGCATTCGACGAAACCAAAGTGGCATTAACGCCACTAACGAACACATCACATTGTCTTTTCGCCACCATTCCTTCACCCGCTGATTTGGTCGGTAAAATGAAAGGCAGTTTTATGCCCCTCGGCAAATTCGCAATTTGCAGAACATTTTATTGTGGACACTTGTCTGTGCGTAAATCTGTGTGCGTCGTTTATTCTATAGCTTCAACATGGGAATCACTGATACTCGAGCGACGCGATTTACCAGGCATAATCTGCACTTTAGAGCCAGTTCCATACCCAGCTTTGAAGCGTTTTATCAATCCCGCGGAGATAAGGACGGACGAAACTTCCCGGCCCATTTGGTATATCCCAATTTTTCACTGTATGGGTTTCATTTTACGGAGCAGAAAACCGGGAAGGGTAAATTGGAAGTAGCATATGAGAAGAAGAAATTTAAAGCGGTGTTGTCTTGCAAATTACTAACGAATTTAAGGTATTATGCTGAAGCGCATCATATATGAATCGTGACTCTCGACGCACAGTTGAACAGAGTAAGAGATTTTGAGAGCATGGGATAGTTACAACCAAATTTCTGGAAGTGCATCGCGAAGAAGGCTAGGATTGCATGGATGGGAGGGGAGAAGTAGGGGCAATGGAGAGGGAGTGGGCGAGATGAGTGAATGAGAAGTTTATTTATTTGGTCTAAACAGGCTTAGATCTAGGACACATACGTGATACTGTTTTTTCCTCGAATCGGATTTGCGAGTAAAATTTATCTATGCTTCATTCATTACTTGCTTGCAACTACCGAACACAAATTTTCAGCCGTTTCAGCTGGAGGGCTCAGTGGAATAGTGACACGTGTAAGACGGGCATATTTTGGAAAAAGACAGCTTTCCCTTTGTCGGCTTCACGCTTTTCTACTGCGTTATGCTTCCCACTGTTTTTACAAGTAATGCTGAATAAGGTTTGGCATAGACACATCGTGCTCAAAATTTTTCAAAAGCCTACCCATAGATTGCTTGAATGGGTGAGACGGATCGTTGGTGATTGTTTTACTTTGTTCGATTTGTTCTTATTTGTTTGCATTTCAGGTGACCTTTCATAGTGCCATTGCCTATCATTTAGTGCGCTTAGCAAAAGCACAACAACTGCACTTCCCGGAAAGAAAGTGGCCACTGCCAAGGGACGTTCAGGCGTCTTATCAATTCTGGAATTTCATCCTGAACTTTTCGCGAGGAAAATGCGCTTTTCTCACTTAGAGCATTTCATTAGAATATGATTTTGTTTAACCCTCTTATGACGTCACTAATATGAACGAATGTTTATGCAGTTGCTCACTGCTTTCTGCATGCCATTTACAACGTTCGTTAGAATGAGCCATTATAGTGAAAGCAGTCGTCTTGTATACATGTGAAGCAAATCGAGGTGCTGTCACGCTCAACTTGAATCGTTTCTTTAAATTGTGGAGCACATAATAATTTCAAAAAATATCCCATTTGCAAACAAAACGTGCCTACCGCACCTCTGGCCAACTCATACGATTCTTCAACACACGCCTACGCTGATCTTATGAGTGAGTTTGCGAAAGCACATATTACTGAAGTTCCCTGGGGCGCATTCTACTTGTTTCACATACCAACGATTATTTTTCTGACGCGATTCCTTTAGCGAATTGCAATATTTCCCATAGCAAATACTCACTTGGGCAATATTTTAAAACAATAAGAAAAAGATTATTGGAAAATTTGGTTTCTGAAAAAAGTAACCAACCGTTTGGGTGATTCATTTTTCCTCGCCAATACACAAAAGCTTCAACAAAAAATTTGCGTCGACCGATTGCCTTATTATTCGACTGTTTGCTATCGCATCTCGCATACAAGTACAATTGTTGTCGAAGTTGCTACCAACCAAATAACCACGAATGCGCGCCAAGGGGCTGACGCGAAAAGCGCTTCAAGCAGCCATCTAATCAGCCTGCTTTATTAGAAGCTGCCCGCAGATAATGCGACTTTATACTTAGCTGATCAGGCCGCGCACAAAGTCCTTTATCAAGAATCGTTTTTCCACAACCCTGACAACAAAATCGGCAACCGGGTCGATTAAAAAATGCATCGATATTTTTGAAACACCATCAAGCGCCAACAGCTTTCTTCACTCTGGTACATAACACGCTTTGAAATTGCATATAGGTCTACGATTGCGAAGTTTGATAGATGGACAGGCACAATATATATAATGCGAATGGGCATACGGGCAGCTATGGTGTGGGCATGCTGCCCTTTGCAAGAGCAACTTTGTTGAAGAGCGTTGAAAAAAAAGATACTGCAGGAGTGGAACAAAAATTATTAAGAGAAATATTTCTACTGACCATGAAAAAAAAAGAAATCGTCAAAAAATATCATTTTGCAGCGAAATATCATGAAAGCGGTCCAAAGAGAATAAATATTCCTCCATGACTATCGACTATGTTCGGTCGTTGAAATTCATTTGGATGATTAGAGTGAGCTGCGAAATATATTTGCAATAGTATTTAAATTTGCAATCGCATATGCAATTGCAATCACATAGTATTTGCAATCGAACGTCGACGGAACGTATCCGCCGTTGCGGAAATGTCTCGTTCTAATGCATAGATTTGATTGTTGATTTGAATGCAATGTTGAAAGGGAAATATTTGATATCCATTGCATCTACTGGATGATGCGAATGGGGCCATACAACTAAAACCGTTGAGAAATTGAATTCCTTCAAAGTTCGTATAAAACAGCCGAGCTGCTTCCAGTTGTCTCTCATTTAAACTAGAGCTGCTTACGTTTATTTGTAGGCTTGGCTCGTAGTGAAACAATCTTCATGCATGCATTAATTACGGCCATAAGGTGCACTGGTTTCGGTAAATAAAATATATTACGCTTTATTATTAATTTTTTAATGAATTCTCCATAGAGATGCACTTATCGCAATACACTGCACTGCAAATCCCCTACGAATCCAGCTTTAGTAGCCTCGTTGATCTGCTAAAGGCTGTTCACGATTCGAATAACTGATATTAAATCTATGTTCTAATCAAAACAATTTGTGGTAATTGTATTCGACCTTCATTCTCTATTTCATTTATTAGTATGAATAGTTTTATGACTGTAGTAAACCCCATATAAAATGAAGTATGCATTTATATGCTGCATTATCGTTTGCCCGTATTAATCGGCTTGGGAAAATTTTGAAAAGTTATCGAATCTTACATAAGCTCTTCAAGCCTTCCTTGCCCATCCACCATCCACTCTTTCCTCTTCCCCCGTCCCCTCCCCCCCCCTCTCCCCAAATACTGATATAGAGGAACAGCTGTAGAGATGCTGACGTCGAAAATAAGGCGCACGATCAATGGAAAACAGGCGATCAATGATGAAAACTTCATAATTCGACCTTAATTTTTGGTTTGTTGATGAGGCAGGAATTGCGATTCGCTGATTCTGCCATTTGTATCTCTCCGTCTAATTTCGTGAAATCAGGGAAGTGGGAACGTGATACTTCGTGGTTCACCTTGAGGATCTCATATCCTTATGCTGATCCTATTCGTTATAGAATTAAGGCTATAATGGTTACATAACGGCTGGGGCCATGAGGGGATGATCAGAACTCTTTTTTAGTTTCCCATATGTACCACTTTTCCCAGTTCCAGTTGCATTTGGTCCCAATCGATAGCGGAAACAGAGATAGGAAGATTTCAATATTTTTTCGCAACAAAATAGTAATGATCTTCTTTGGGCCCGAATCAATCACTTGCTCTATTCCTTAACGCAAATCCTGAATTATGCTTTTACGAAAGCGCAAGAAAGAAGAAAACAAACTTTATCTAGAGAAGTCTTAGGTAAACCTCTCAAGAGGAATGAACCTCCTCAGGAGGATTGCAAACCTTCAACACCTACTTTAGATTTGTACAACAAAAATTTTTTGGAAGAAAAGGGACATTTTTTCAGCTTGGAACGAACCTAACGAAGTTTTATTCGCTGCGGTAGGTCGCGAAACATGAAACGAGGTTAGCACATATGATGCAACCAGCACTTTCTCCCTTCGGCAAAAAACCATAGGGTTTTTAAGGACACGCCATAAATGTAGTATTCATTGAGTTTTCGTGTGAGGTAAGAGACAAATAAACGTTTTTGAAGATCAACTTAAACGTGACAAAGGGGCAATTATAGTAGTTGCTTACTTTGAAAACACTCATAGAACACCTGTCGTTTTACCCTGAGCTTAAGCAACATTTTTTCACGTAGTGCGAAAAACTTTGGTGATAGATGCCAATAATTTTTGGAAATCATTTTCGCTGAGCGGTTTCATTAGTTGTTTTTCTTCTACAGTTTCCACTTCCGCCTTCCACTGACGACTTATTTATGTAAACAAATTTCTACTTGCTTTAACCTTTGTGGTTGCCGTAATCTGATAAATGCTTGTTTCAAATAGATTGCAAAAATAATTCCTATTCTGCAATTTTTCATATAAAAAATATTGCATATTCATACCATATAAGGCGGGCAGTAGCTCAGTGGTAGAGCTCCCGCTTCGAATGCGGGAAGACCTGGTTTCGATTCCCGGCTGCTTACCCGACCGATCGCCAACAGGCTGACCACCAGGCGTTCCGAAACTGGTCAAAACAATCATGCGTGGGCATAGTTGTGAGCTGTATCGATATGGGAATCGATGAAATTACAGCTACCTTTGCATCCCTTTGCATTTGCATACCATATAAATTACAAACCTATATTATAATTCTGCAAAGAGTATAAGGCGTTTATCAGATTATGATGACCATTTAAAGGCGACGATCATATATAATTCAATATTTCATGCTCATATCCTCTTTGCAAGTGTCGCATGATAATCGCTCAAAAAAAATCGGTACTAGTTGTACTGTTGACGAATATCGGTTGCGCAGTAACGAATCCTATTCATCTGACGTTTCGGTACTATATGTTATCGTCAAAAAAAAAACGCGAACAAACGATGAATATCATCAGTGCGGTAACCTAAACCACAAATAGAAAGTACCATTACCCGTTGTGCGTTCTACACATCCGTGATAATATGGCATTAATTCAGCAAATACAAAAAACGTCGAATAACAAGGTGCGATCCTACGCATACAATGTTCGTTAGACAACAATAATGCTGCAAATTTTCATGCTTCATATTTGTGTGAAGTATGCACATTACGAATCATGCATGCGTCAAAAAGTACGATTTTGTCTCTCATCAACGTCATCCCAACCACCAAATGGCTTGCAACGTCGATCTACAAACTAGAGCAGCTGACAGTTCGCTTTAACAACGTCATTATTTCAATCATCAGACTTCATAGCCTCTAGTATTTACATTTCTAATCGTTCATCTGGCAGCAACTGCCTTCTATTGGACAAATTTTTTATCAAATTGCTGCTTCCCATAATATCTACTAAATGATGGCGTTAATAAACGATTTTGGATTTCTTCTATTAAGATATGTGATCTAAACACACGTAAACATGTTACAAGTTTTTTGATATAAGCACAAGTTGTTGGTTTTCTTCTTGTTACCAATTATTTTCTCGCAGTGAAGACTTTTGCACGCACTAAGGCACAATGAAATATAGCTGCAAAGTTTATCAACATCCTCATGCACATCACTTGTGTCGTTGAGCATCTTCACATTTGTGCAATTATGCTACCATAGTATAGGTGTGTGTTTGCGGTGAGAGGTGACTGCTTAATAAAGGGAGTCACGCAACGCTGGCTTCGTTAGCGACACTAATCGTCCAGCGACTTCTTTATTCCATCTCTCTGTCTCTCTCTCTCTCTCTCTCCCTCTTTGTCTAATGTGAACGACGCAAGAGATCTGAGACCTTTATTTTTCGTATTGTCTTTTTCACCGCAATGGCATTTGCTATGTGTCAAGTGGAATGTAAATATCGGAAAGATCCTAGCATTCATCGATAATCCTTCAAAAAAAATAACTAAATAGCATTTCTCATTCCGACGAAAAGATTCATAACCGTGTTCCAGTCGGCTATAAGCGGCAATTGGTCATAGAATAGTGCGTTATATTACGAAGCATAGCGCCACTGGAGAATCTATTTTGGCTGAGAGATATTGCGCAGAATTTTCTATTGCACTGCTAGTTTTGTGATCGATTTTGAGCTGCAAAATATTCTTAGATCATGCACTGAGCCAATTCGATCGCAGCATCCTCAAAAGTGGTTTCACTTTGTTTATAGAGAACAGCGAAGTGACGCGTTTTATACGTTTCTGCTATTGCCCCGTAAAGAGGACCTGAATGAAATGCCTCGTGGCGGAAGTGAGTCAATCCTTGTTTGGGAAAGGGTCGTTGTTAAAGACATTACTACTGGCTTTAAAGCAACTTTGACGTCACCAACGGCACCTCATGAGGGCTTCAAAATCCTTCTGAATTTGCATCAAACACAGCTCCATTTGTCGGTCGAGCAGAAAGCTAATGCGCAATTAAGCGTTATGACATTGTTTTTCGAGCATTATTCATGCATCCAGCCTACTTACCTGTCATAGACAGAAATGCAGTTCATTGTGGATGTCGGGTACACCTCCCCTTTTTCATTTCATTGATTTGTTTTATTTTTCATTTTCGACCTTTTCCGTTAAAAAAGTGATTTTTTGTGGACGTTTGCAAATGCGTTCAAACTTGGTTTTCCTAAATGACGATTTCTCACTGAATTAGTTAGTTACAGGCTATGCTCGTTCTAGTTTACTCACTTTTTTGGGTCTACGCTTCTGTGATCTCAAGAAATTTGGCGATATTGAATTTTTATTTCCACTTCGATATGCCTTATGCGTGCCAAACTCTTCAGAGATTCAAATGAAAAGGCCAACAAAAGTTTGGATTCGAAAAAATTCCAAAAGGTGAACAATTTCAAAATTATGAACAATTCCAAAAAATTCCAAAACAATTCCAATTCCAAAACGCGAACAATTCCAAAAAATTATCTCACTTCGGATACCGAATTCTAGAGCACGTAGACATCGTAACAGTTGTAGTATTGCTGTTAACAAAACCATCAGCGCGATAACATATATTATTTTTATAAAGTACTACGTGTTTCATGCATAACACTACTGCGCCTTATACAGTGACGTACCTAACCTTTGCATTTTTCATAAACTATCATCTTATATTACCCGTTTATATTGTCCCAAAAGTCTTATTTTTGTAGAACACAATTTTGCCAAGGAATACTTTTTGATTCATAGCCGATTTCGAGAACTTACATCCGAATGGATAATTTTCACTTTCAGCATCGTTTTTTTTTCGAGCTTTTCATGTTCTTTTGAATTGCTGTTGCTTAAGTTGTTCTGCTTTGCGAAATTTGCAGCGAACATTTCGATAGTGACACCTAACATTAAGATTCTGTTCCGTACAACATTTAACTAAAGTGTTGATGTCAGCTGTGTATTCACCAATGCTCGATTAAAGCATCAACATTACAATTTCAAACTAGCGATGACTTCTGTGTGCAAAGCAGCATTCCAAGAGATGATAGCAAGAAATGACTTAAGGAGCTCTTGCACTGCTGCAATTACAATATCAAACGAACGCAAAAAAAAACTCGAACAATTAAAATATTCTTACGATTTCATTTAAGAAATTGAATAGATTCAACGATCTATTCAAATTCGATTCTTACGTTTCAAGATTTCGCAATATTATTCGTCCAAAAGGACCTTTGCGGCGACAGCTGCTCGTTAGCAATTTTATTGTGTATCCTTAATTGAAACGACGATATTGCATAGAATGGAACGCTATTCTTCCGCAGAAAAAAAAAAAGAAGAAGAAGAAGAGCAAATGTTTGCACCCGGTTCACTTCATTCTCATTAGCTATTTGTTGTTATTTTAGTGATTCTGACTGCTTTCGGATTAAGTCGATGATACGGAAATATAACTATCGTTAAATTATTAACAGTGCTATTACCAATATGGCTTTAACGTATTCTCATGTGGAAATCCTAGAAAAATGAATTTATTTTAGTTTGCTCTACGTCCAAATTAGTATAACTGACGTAAGAGCTGAATTTTCCATCTGCAGTATGTTTGCTTTAATTAGTGAGAGGCTGAATTTTTTTGAAAAAGCAACTACCTAAACATTTACACGAAATTTTTAATTTTCTAGTCGTTAAGTTTATCAATTTCGCAGTATTCCACAAACTTTTTCATGAATAAAATTAAAATCTTATTCAAAAAAACTAGACCACAGTCTTTGTGAGAAAGATTTTTTTCTCGATCGTTGAATGCAACCAACCTTCTCCACATTATCCGGAATTGAATGTGAAATTGCGCATACAAAATGAGAGCCAATGAAACAGGGCACCGGTTAGCTGTTTTGAAGAAATGTTTTGAATTAACTGCTCCGGCCATTGTTCTGCTTATCTCACATACTGACTTGTTTACGAATGGTCCCATTCAGATAGCAACCATGGCCTTCCTTTGGGAATATATTATTGTAAAGTGCGAATCACAACCGGCAAGAAAGTTCATTTCCATTAAGATGTGCTTCGTTGCCAGTTGTACAATTCACTGTTACTCATTTACTAGTCTCAGCAATCCCAATATTTTCAAATGTGCAATTTTCCTTGCCGAGTATAAGCGAAAGAAATGGTTAAAATAACAATTGATGTCATTATCTATACGATCATTACTCAGGAAAACTTCTAAATGTTAATAAAATTATTTACGTTTATAGATTATGAGGTTGGATTTTCTCCAGAAATTATCTTTCTTGAATGCTGCACTTTAAGAAAAACATCAGGAAACGTTGCATGAAATGATGATCACGATTGCGTTTACTTACATATCTGAAGCATTTAGTAAAGGAAACATTATTTTCACTCTGATATAAGGGAAATAAGGGAACTAAGCAAAACCTTTTATGAATTTTCGAGCAAAAGAAAGTGGTAGCGAAGTCCATTGAAAATTCGTACGACGGCGTCGTTTTGTTAGTACATGCTATAATATCACATAGTATTCATTCTATGTAGTATGACGTGAGTTGTAACCGATGTGCGAGAAAGTCGTATGTATCGAATCAATACGACCGATTCGACGCATAAGCTCATATTTGGCTACCTTCGATCTCTTCCAGTTTTTATGCCGCATAGAATTGGTTAGATGGTTAGATGGTTATAAATTTGTTTATAAATGGTTATAAATGGTTTTATATAAAAAACTTCGTTGATTCACAATCGCTAAATCTCTTTCAATATTTTCGTATGCTATGATGAGTTTTTTAAAATATTTGTCTTCGTCTTCAGTTGATCGTTCCCTCGTATTTAGATGGTCGATATAGTGAATGGCTTTTATTTGACTAAATTACCAAATGACATTAGGAGCGGAGCACGAAAGTGAGCAAATCTGCTCAGCCTCTTTGTTCTGTACGTTGTACGCAAAAGATGCTTTTAAAAAAAAAAGAAAAAAAAAGAGGGTAAGACAAAATATTGCGCATTCTTAAAACGAGTAGCATAAAGATATTTTTATGCGTGCTGGAAACGATTTTTAATAGTCGAAACGACTTCAAGTTATAAGGAACTATTTCAAGTTGTAAAGGGAACACGCAACGAATTGTAAAGATTCACATTTTAACTCCGTGAGCTCAATAACAAGTTTGAAATGCTTTCAAAAGAGCAATCGCCCACTTATTTGGATACGTGTTTGGGCCCGCATTCGAATTCGAACCCGCATACGAAATCTGATTCTACTTCGGATAACGATTAGGATATCCAGGCTCTCAGTCGGTTTCATGTTAAGAGTTTCCTGTTTCCGATTTGGCTTCGATTGTGGTTTCCGATATGGATGCAGTTTGGAAGCGGTGTGCGGATGATGAGACTGTTCCGGTTTCTGATTCGGATTCTTCTAAATTATTAATGTGCTGTTTACAAACTTCTTAGGTTAGCTGTCACTTGTATCACTTGTGCATGATTCGCGATCGCAATTTGTTCGCATCCGCGAAACATGTAAACACTAGTCTTTCGGCTAGTTCCTTGCCCATATCTCGTCTCGCTACAATCTCTTTTAGCTGAAATGATAGAGTTTGCGTGTGACCGATATACAGTTCATTTGAATCGGTTGTTTGTGGTGCCGCCAAGTGAAATGTTTTTGTTGTTTATTAGCAGTCGTTTGCGTTCGTTTGATGTGTGCGTCGACCAGCAAGCTCGATGCGACGCCATTTTCACTTCCAAAACGTCAATGCTGTATCATAACTGTGTGAAGTTTGCTGTGCGTATCTTGTCAATGGAAGTGAACATTCCGATTGGATATTTCGTTGAAACGTAGTAGTGATCACTTTTATGAATCACATTGTCTGTGTTAACGCCAAACAATCGAATAATGAGAAATTCTTCGGTGTACGAGGAAAGTTCAAAAGTAGATACGTTGAAATTAGTCATCGAATAAACAGACTCACCGCTGAAACAAAAAAAAGGAATCACATTGGTAGATGGATGCGTAAAGTAAGCCGCTGTTTGCATGGCGGCTTACTTCATATTTATTTACTCGGATACATAAATTGCGCACGCTATCGCATACCGTTGTTGATCTTGAATGTGATCGAAAATTTTCTTTTGCTATATTTCCCTTCCGAAATAATCTGCAGGAAGCTAGTGAATTTCATTTCGAAGAATAAAATACGGCTATACCTGAGTTTTGCTTTTGTGATTATTAACTGTATAAAAGTACTTTCAGAAAACATCTTTTTAAAGTGCCTAACAAAAAAGTTCTTGGTATGGTGCCCGTGATTACTGTCGCGTACATCTTTCTCCAAGTATATTATTCAACTAGAGATCGTTTATGTTAATGGCATTGTGTAACTGTGAATTACACTATTCATCGCCATAGTCGTTCGTTGAATTGAAGAGTTGCTTTGAAACAACATCTTTTATAATGCTAGAAAAATTTAGAATCTCCTGGAAGGTGTACTTTTAGATAGAGTCGTCGTTTTATGAAGATGTTACAGAATGGTCGCGAATAAATTTTAGATTTTGAGCGAGGCGTTCGAAATCTTTGGAAATGTTCGCAGAAAAATATTATTTTGAGGGATTTAGCCACTTATGCCGTACATTCTGATCAAGAATCACCCTTCGGTACAAAATCGAAAATTGTTTTCAATCAACCTGTAACATGATCATAAGACCGTATCTAAGAAAACCTTCTTCCGAGAGATTCGATTGTTTTGTTATCATCGACTTTTCGTCAGATCAAAGTTTGACGTCTTCGTTTTTCTGTTCTTTTGATTGCGCTGATTTCTTAAAACCTCGGGAATTGGTGAGTAAGACCATCAATTTCGTGGTTCCCAAACTAGAATGATATCTGATGTTTCTCACTCTATGGCCTTCCGTTCTAGGGTATATTCTTTATTAATGTAGACGAGCGCATTTTTTTTTACAGGCCGATTATTTGTGCGACTGGTTGTGTGCTACAGTTCGCTGATTACATATTTCGATTCATTTCAGGTAATCATTTTGAAATCAGTCTATGCTTAATCCGATTCTTTTCCGATTCTTTTGCAACATAAAATATGCTGCAAAATTATCGTCTTCATGAGGCAGTCGTTTGTTGCTTTCATTCCACTCTAAGCTCATCATTTAATGGGCGATAATTGGCCTATCATGTCTGGAGTCAGCTTTCTAAGTTTTTCTCGTTTTCTTCAATTGTCCTAATCGGCAATGGGCAAGGTAGCTGGAACATTTGAATAGAACGGTTTTTTTTCGACTGAACACGTTCGAGTTGGGTTCTGCAACGAAACAATAGAAAACAGTATTGGCTTTTAGAGTGCCCATTTTGCGTTTCTGAATTTTTAAAATTTTCCACTGCTTCCTAGACAGGAACAAACCTCAAACGTTCTTTATGCCTTCTAGGAAGTCGTCTACCTGAGTGCTCAAAATGTAAGTTATTCACTTGAGCCGGATTCATGTAAAGCAAGCATACGTTCTCGAAAAAAAAGTGATTTTGGGGAGGAATGAGGACAGGTGGAGGGGGGAGTTGGGGTAGAGGGGAAGTAGTGTAAAGAATTCTTTATTAGTGGCTCAAATACAGAAGATTTTCTCTATTTCTTCTCCACGGATGTTCCTCTTAAATGGAACTATAGACAATACATTTTTTGAAGCGTAATGAGCACAAGAGACTGCGAAAGAAAAGCAACAAACAAAAGAGGCAAATAATTCATTTTTGAATCACAATTCTTACCACGAATTCTTCCTTCTGTGTATATCAATGCGCTCAATTGTTAGTGGGCAAAAAAAGGTGAGCAAATTATAACACGAGCATGCTCTTTCGATTATTACGACTCAGCACAAAAATTGTTTTTAAGTTAACAGTTTTCGCCCATAAGCATTCGTTAGATGAATTAAAATATGAATGAAATTTTCATATTCAATCTGGAAATCAGTGGAACGCGAATTTTATCTAACGTTATTAATTAATCATTTAGGTGAAAAGCTAATTCAGCGTTTAAAAAAAAAATATGAGCATTTTGCAAAAAAAGTTCTCTTGTTGCTCTCAACAATAACGACGAAGAACACTGCTTAGATGTGAAAAAGCTATTTAATGTTTATAACAAAAATGTTTATAACGAAAAAAAAGTTTAGGGATGTTTATAACGAAAATCGCATTTAATGGAACATCGTTCACTAATACGAGAATGTCTTTAAAATTTTATGAATATCACAAATGGTTTGTTGAGCAGCTGCGCTAATCCCTAAATGAATTTCAACAATTTTCATTAACGTATCGTTGATTATAGCAGAATCCGTTTCATCGAAAAAAATAATAAACGGGGGAAATTATATACGAAGGAGGTCATGTTGAAAGAAAGCACAGTTCTGTGGGTGCAAAAAAATTGTATGAAATGACAGCTCAACCATACAAGATCTCTGGGCCGGTAGACGTATAATATCACTGAGCCAACCACAATTTTCATTGTTGAATGAACGGTTTTATTTTCATAGCAGTTTTTTTCTCATATTGGGTAGTGAAAAGCGCAAATGTGAGCAGCCTGTTCCGTAGTTAATCAACAATGTGTTGCAATGTATTGCACTCCCCCAGCACCCCCTCCGCACAACTGCGGGAAATTAATTCAAATCATGCACATGAGAACAAATCACATCTGAAAGTCTATATGGAGAGACCGACATATTAATGATTAACGATTATAACTTGATGCGAGACAAGTTATTCCCTTCTCTGTGGGAATTACCATGATTTAATGTTTGACGGCTAAAATTTAACGTCAGCTTTGAATTCTGACGCAGTGAGGTGTTCCGCCTCAGAAAGCCTTCAAATTTCAGCGATACAGAACTGGCCTAGAAGTGTTGCACGGTTAATTGGTCACTTATGTTGAATATCACGTGAACAAATAAACATGCGCTGGCACCACATATCACGCACGTGTGTACATATGTAAAAGACAGGTAACACATGTGCGTCCATGCGCATTTTTGTGCTCATTAAGGCAATCTATCAGTGATAGCAAGATTTGAGCATTCGTTCAGCACACAGCTTATTTAGCCGCTTCGCTCTGAGGACAGAATCAGCACTGCAAACGCGCCGAGTGCTCCTTATTGAACTCACTAATGAGTCGATTCTGTGGGTCACCATCTGAAATAAAGCCAAAAGCCTCGTCCGAATGCTGCAAACAAGCAAACATTTGCGATGCTTCGATGTGCTGTGCGAAACACTTTTTTTTCTAGTATTCTAAGCGCTTTTCAGCAGTTACAGCAGTACGATCGGTTGTTCTCGAATTTTTGACAGGCCGTCCTGTTATATGATGGTTGAGATTTGATGGCAGTAGTGCTCAACTTGACCTTGATTAAACGGTACATATATAATTGAATTATGCGTCATTTATCAAAATATTAATGAATCAAATTCTGTGATATGAACGTTTCTAGTTCAATGAACCTACCGAAAAGTTCCTTACTCGAAATTTTGAAACTGTTAGATTTGATAAGTGTGAAGTATTGAATTGAAAGCATTGCTTTGTGGATTTTGCAAAATAGTGCAAAAATTGATATAGTTGTCGACCGTTCATCGTTATGTCGATCATTTCGCTAAGCTTTTTTTTACCGTCATTTTCGAGTAGGCATAGCTCAGTTTTAGCCGAAAGCCCTGATTCCCCCCACCCCCAAAGCCCCCTTTAGCCCTGATTTACAAGCTCAGAAACTGTTTATATGATAGTATATGGCAGTAGAACATCAGTACTGCATTTTGATCTCGTCTCACATTTTGTTACGTCCCGCAGCTTTCTCCTCAATGCTAACAAATCAAATCTTAACCCCTTTTACTTGACTCTTCGTAGAAAATCGTCATTTCTACTAATCTGTTTTAATTTTTGGTCTTATGAGTACGAGTGATCGTGGTGCATATATGATTAGCTCATTCAATAATTATTTCCATTAAGCGCTTCTTTAAGTATCGTATGTGCGCAATTCTTAGTTGAAGTGTGAAGTGGTGGGAAAACTCGAGAAGCATCAAATAGTCTTGATTGTAGATTTTCGTCGAGTTCTGAATTAAGAATCACTGACAGATTTTTCGCGACACGATTCTTCTTCAACTACTTCTCTAGAGATTTCATACATTTGCTTTTAAACGAACTGACCATAAGAGGATAGACAAATCCGTTTTGCTTCTTATTAAAATATATTAGAAAAAAAATATGTGAACGACGCTGGCCGCACAAAATGCAATACTCTTCACAGAAACTCGAAATCCGTATGCCAGTTTTGCATGAGCGCATATCGAAGTGCGTCTATTTGGCTGCATGACAACACATCATTTCTTCTACGTTTTATGCACGCGATAAACTTGGCTTATTTGTGCATGTATTTTCGGAATGGGAAGATATAGCCATGAAAACAAAGAATGCATATAGTATAACTGTTGTGATTTGATCAAATACTTTTTTCATTACAGCAATAGTGAAAACAGGAAATGTGAGGAACGACGATAAGGTGGACCATAATGAATTAGTCAGGATTTTTTGGCGACATATTTTTGTCTGAAAATGGTTTTTGCCCAATTTTTTGTCTGCACCTTCTTATTTTTCATTTCAAAAATGTTGTCTAAGAGTTCCAAATATTGCATATGTTTTCCTAAAAATTCCCGTTCTGCTTCCATTACTATCATAGTATATCGACTCCTTCAAGATGAAAAATTCCGACCGTTCAGCGAAAATTGCGTGAAGAAAAAGTTTCTACAAGCGATTCTCGAAAACTATTTTTTCGATTTTCTAAACTCCAGAATGCTCTTTTCTTTTGGCATACAGAAACGAGGATGGTTAATATTTGTAAGCGTTCTTTTTATACCCGACAAAGAAGAAACTATTCATTTCTTTATTCATGATTTTCTTGTTTTTTCAAGTATTCCAGACTTTCATCCAGCAACCTAATCTATGTTGATTATTGAAAGCTACACCCACCGCTCTCCTCTGCCTCCCTTCTACCACAGTACTCGATATGCTGGTGCTATTGATGAACCGTCGTCATTAGGCGAAACAGTGATTTGTATGTTGTTCCGATTTTCACTATATATTAGCAGTTATCTCACTCAACATTTGCGATCGTTCAATATTGGCTATGATGCTCAACTTATCTCACTGAACTTCAATATCCCTTCGCCACGACGCACTTTAGATGATTTGATGCTTTACTGCTACATTCTAAATGTTTGCGGTATGTATGAATTCATTGCATATCGTTTCGATTAGAGAGCCGTTAGCCAAGTCATGTTTACTTTCATATGATTAGTGCGCAATTAAATGGCAGTCGTGGATCAGTGCTATCATTTAAGAAAGGTCTCGATCCGTATTTATATCGCTCGCGCCGTCCAGTTCGTTAGAAGAAAAGTCGATGAAATCTGTTGCTTATTGTCAGTTTAGTACAATGAATCCGTTAGCATTTGTAAATAAACTATTAATATTTAAAACTCCCTTAAAATTGAATGACGGATTAGACTAGAAAGTCGTATAAGTGGCAATAGCTTGCAGTACGCTAAAAAGTCGGTCATTTTCACAGAATGCAATAATTAGCCAAGCGTGATATCCATTCGGCTGGAAACTATAATATAAAACCTAAATTGCATGAGATCTGCATTCAGCGATATCCCCTTAGGCGATTCGATCACTTCGTCGATTATGGGCTAAAATCTCAAGTCATTTTATGATAAGAGAATATATTGAAGTTTTTTTATTTGTTTGTTTTTTTTTAATACGACTAAAGCATTATTGAGAATCCGGGCAATCGTTCACTCCTATGCTATTTGGTTGACCATATTTATTTGATGAGATTATTTTTTGGTTCGTTTTGCGAGTTAGTCGATTGCGTTATGTATTTTCATTGCATCTGTACGACGAAGTTTATTGGAAACTTATTGAATTGAATTGAATTGAATTGAATTGAATTGAATTGAATTGAATTGAATTGAATTGAATTGAATTGAATTGAATTGAATTGAATTGAATTGAATTGAATTGAATTGAATTGAATTGAATTGAATTGAATTGAATTGAATTGAATTGAATTGAATTGAATTGAATTGAATTGAATTGAATTGAATTGAATTGAATTGAATTGAAT
>JPKZ01002248.1:114888-126135 GCA_000803305.1 Toxocara canis
ATTGTTTCCGCTCTGTCAAATGCGATCGCACAACTGCGGGAAATTAATTCAAATCATGCACATGAGAACAAATCACATCTGAAAGTCTATATGGAGAGACCGACATATTAATGATTAACGATTATAACTTGATGCGAGACAAGTTATTCCCTTCTCTGTGGGAATTACCATGATTTAATGTTTGACGGCTAAAATTTAACGTCAGCTTTGAATTCTGACGCAGTGAGGTGTTCCGCCTCAGAAAGCCTTCAAATTTCAGCGATACAGAACTGGCCTAGAAGTGTTGCACGGTTAATTGGTCACTTATGTTGAATATCACGTGAACAAATAAACATGCGCTGGCACCACATATCACGCACGTGTGTACATATGTAAAAGACAGGTAACACATGTGCGTCCATGCGCATTTTTGTGCTCATTAAGGCAATCTATCAGTGATAGCAAGATTTGAGCATTCGTTCAGCACACAGCTTATTTAGCCGCTTCGCTCTGAGGACAGAATCAGCACTGCAAACGCGCCGAGTGCTCCTTATTGAACTCACTAATGAGTCGATTCTGTGGGTCACCATCTGAAATAAAGCCAAAAGCCTCGTCCGAATGCTGCAAACAAGCAAACATTTGCGATGCTTCGATGTGCTGTGCGAAACACTTTTTTTTCTAGTATTCTAAGCGCTTTTCAGCAGTTACAGCAGTACGATCGGTTGTTCTCGAATTTTTGACAGGCCGTCCTGTTATATGATGGTTGAGATTTGATGGCAGTAGTGCTCAACTTGACCTTGATTAAACGGTACATATATAATTGAATTATGCGTCATTTATCAAAATATTAATGAATCAAATTCTGTGATATGAACGTTTCTAGTTCAATGAACCTACCGAAAAGTTCCTTACTCGAAATTTTGAAACTGTTAGATTTGATAAGTGTGAAGTATTGAATTGAAAGCATTGCTTTGTGGATTTTGCAAAATAGTGCAAAAATTGATATAGTTGTCGACCGTTCATCGTTATGTCGATCATTTCGCTAAGCTTTTTTTTACCGTCATTTTCGAGTAGGCATAGCTCAGTTTTAGCCGAAAGCCCTGATTCCCCCCACCCCCAAAGCCCCCTTTAGCCCTGATTTACAAGCTCAGAAACTGTTTATATGATAGTATATGGCAGTAGAACATCAGTACTGCATTTTGATCTCGTCTCACATTTTGTTACGTCCCGCAGCTTTCTCCTCAATGCTAACAAATCAAATCTTAACCCCTTTTACTTGACTCTTCGTAGAAAATCGTCATTTCTACTAATCTGTTTTAATTTTTGGTCTTATGAGTACGAGTGATCGTGGTGCATATATGATTAGCTCATTCAATAATTATTTCCATTAAGCGCTTCTTTAAGTATCGTATGTGCGCAATTCTTAGTTGAAGTGTGAAGTGGTGGGAAAACTCGAGAAGCATCAAATAGTCTTGATTGTAGATTTTCGTCGAGTTCTGAATTAAGAATCACTGACAGATTTTTCGCGACACGATTCTTCTTCAACTACTTCTCTAGAGATTTCATACATTTGCTTTTAAACGAACTGACCATAAGAGGATAGACAAATCCGTTTTGCTTCTTATTAAAATATATTAGAAAAAAAATATGTGAACGACGCTGGCCGCACAAAATGCAATACTCTTCACAGAAACTCGAAATCCGTATGCCAGTTTTGCATGAGCGCATATCGAAGTGCGTCTATTTGGCTGCATGACAACACATCATTTCTTCTACGTTTTATGCACGCGATAAACTTGGCTTATTTGTGCATGTATTTTCGGAATGGGAAGATATAGCCATGAAAACAAAGAATGCATATAGTATAACTGTTGTGATTTGATCAAATACTTTTTTCATTACAGCAATAGTGAAAACAGGAAATGTGAGGAACGACGATAAGGTGGACCATAATGAATTAGTCAGGATTTTTTGGCGACATATTTTTGTCTGAAAATGGTTTTTGCCCAATTTTTTTTCTGCACCTTCTTATTTTTCATTTCAAAAATGTTGTCTAAGAGTTCCAAATATTGCATATGTTTTCCTAAAAATTCCCGTTCTGCTTCCATTACTATCATAGTATATCGACTCCTTCAAGATGAAAAATTCCGACCGTTCAGCGAAAATTGCGTGAAGAAAAAGTTTCTACAAGCGATTCTCGAAAACTATTTTTTCGATTTTCTAAACTCCAGAATGCTCTTTTCTTTTGGCATACAGAAACGAGGATGGTTAATATTTGTAAGCGTTCTTTTTATACCCGACAAAGAAGAAACTATTCATTTCTTTATTCATGATTTTCTTGTTTTTTCAAGTATTCCAGACTTTCATCCAGCAACCTAATCTATGTTGATTATTGAAAGCTACACCCACCGCTCTCCTCTGCCTCCCTTCTACCACAGTACACGATATGCTGGTGCTATTGATGAACCGTCGTCATTAGGCGAAACAGTGATTTGTATGTTGTTCCGATTTTCACTATATATTAGCAGTTATCTCACTCAACATTTGCGATCGTTCAATATTGGCTATGATGCTCAACTTATCTCACTGAACTTCAATATCCCTTCGCCACGACGCAGTTTAGATGATTTGATGCTTTACTGCTACATTCTAAATGTTTGCGGTATGTATGAATTCATTGCATATCGTTTCGATTAGAGAGCCGTTAGCCAAGTCATGTTTACTTTCATATGATTAGTGCGCAATTAAATGGCAGTCGTGGATCAGTGCTATCATTTAAGAAAGGTCTCGATCCGTATTTATATCGCTCGCGCCGTCCAGTTCGTTAGAAGAAAAGTCGATGAAATCTGTTGCTTATTGTCAGTTTAGTACAATGAATCCGTTAGCATTTGTAAATAAACTATTAATATTTAAAACTCCCTTAAAATTGAATGACGGATTAGACTAGAAAGTCGTATAAGTGGCAATAGCTTGCAGTACGCTAAAAAGTCGGTCATTTTCACAGAATGCAATAATTAGCCAAGCGTGATATCCATTCGGCTGGAAACTATAATATAAAACCTTAAATTGCATAGATCTGCATTCAGCGATATCCCCTTAGGCGATTCGATCACTTCGTCGATTATGGGCTAAGATCTCAAGTCATTTTATGATAAGAGAATATATTGAAGTTTTTTTATTTGTTTGTTTTTTTTTAATACGACTAAAGCATTATTGAGAATCCGGGCAATCGTTCACTCCTATGCTATTTGGTTGACCATATTTATTTGATGAGATTATTTTTTGGTTCGTTTTGCGAGTTAGTCGATTGCGTTATGTATTTTCATTGCATCTGTACGACGAAGTTTATTGGAAACTTATTGAATTGAATTGAATTGAATTGAATTGAATTGAATCGAATTATCAAGTTCCACGATAGGCATCTAGCACCTTTAAGAGGATTAAAACAATCGAAAAAGGTGTTACAAGAACTAAGCATTCCCATCTTGTCACAAATATCATCGGATCGTATTGAATCCTCTTGTTCCAGAGTACATGTATTGAATGGGTGGGCACTCATGCGCACTGAACTTTGATGCTATAAGACGTTGCTGCATCATCTGTGTATATTCGATGAGTTTAGTGTTCTTCGAACAAATTAGTTGTTGCTTGCTCTCATCTCCCAATTGCAAGTCATCCCCTCTACAGCGCTCAGTTTTTTTATCCATAATATTCATTCGTCTACGTTTTAGCATACTCTTTATGGGAGTGCAACTCATAAATTTTATCTCTATCATCCATATATAATGTCTCTACTACTTGTACGTTAGAAGGAGAAAATGAGTAAGAAATGCGCGCAATCGACGAAAGGTCGGCGACAGCAGTAGTGTATGTATGACGATGGTAGTCACACTGTTCTTCCCCCCTCCGCGCCCCCTCCCCCCCCTTCCCCTCCTGATGGTAGTCACACTGTTCTTCCCCCCTCCGCGCCCCCTCCCCCACCTTCCCCTCCTCCTAAAAAAACTAAGGTTAATAATCTGCTTTACATTTCTGTTTTTCTTGCCCTCCTTGCACATTCTTCCTGTATCTAATAACAGACACTCTGGTGCCATCTTCTCCTTCTAACGTTTTGAACCCGATTAGGTTGACGGAACATGTGCCCGTAAACACAAGGAGGTTCTAATAAAATGGATTATCGATCATTAACTGAAAACAAAGATTATTCAGTGATGAGATTATCAACGAGCGAATAGAAATTGTGAAAAGTGAGGGGATGCTAAGGCGATTAGAGGGTGAAAAAATGAGATGATGATCTGGATAAATTAATTATAAACACTTACACAAATGACTGTACTTTTTAACTACCAGTCGGGCGCTTTAATTTCGATGGGTGCGCTTTAAGGCATTTTTTTTTAAAGAGCAGTTTTTTTTTTCATCTTCGGATTACGTTTACAGCCGAACTTCGCATCTTTGAACTAGCTTGATTAGCAATTTTCTTAAATCAACACCTCTTTAGTAACTAATCTATTCGCAAATCGCTCTGCGTACACCTCCGAAGATATAGAACCGATGAGCACTATGGGAGCAAATGGAATTTTTTCAATTTATATTCAGCCAGTATTCTAATTGAGACTATGCAAAGAATATAACTTCACAAGAACATCACGCATAATTCTTAGTGATTCGCTTGACTAACGTTATGGTACGGTATTAAAAATTGTAGGTTTTCCTCAATGATTCACAACCTATTAGGTATTAAAATGTTGACGCGATCTTTTTTTTAAAGTAAACTGCACTAACACCGTTGGCAAAAGAATTGACGATATATCTGTGATAGGAATAATTGCATAAAAAATTATGAAATCCGATCCCGATCTTTTGATCGAATTTGAAAAACTGAAATCGAATTATTTACTCTTGATCCATCTCGCCAAGTTGAAAAATTCAGCCAACTTATGTGTTGGTGAAAAAAAATTTTCGAGATAAACAAAACTCGTCATGAGAACCAAAGGTGCCATGCTCGTCATGTCATCTTGTATCCTCAGAGAAACATTTCTGTCCAATTCCCGGGTTCACACCTCTCTCATTGTTTCAATTTAACCAGGTTTGGGTTTTTACCATTACCTTTAGTTTCCTTCTCATAACACCGAATGTATGTCGAATGGTACTGAAAGACTATTTCATGTTTCTCGTACAGCACCTTAACGATAATGATGATGACGGTAATCGCTATACTTCCATAGCGTTTGTTGCAGCAAAAATAAAAACATTCTGTGATGCGATACTTGATGGCTTATAACCCGCAAAATATCAACAATTTTTTCTCTCCTCCATCCGCCTTCCACCTTTACCACTCCACCCCTTCCGCTTGCCTCCATTAAGGATGAAGTCGTAATTCATATGATACGCTGAGTTATCGTAATAGTAGTGAATTTTCGATAGAATTCATGGCCTATTTAAACTACGACATGACGTAGAAGTATCGTCATTGGCTGTCACTTTCTTATTCCCATTTTTAAAACGTAACTCCCTAGCAGAAGAGTCAAATGGGCGAAGAAGTGGTGAAAGTATGCATTCATAATGATGACATATGGTTCCGCTAGAGGAAAAAAAAACGTCTCAAGGATTGCCTATATTGGTCGCGTTTGAGCAAGTTATGAATGCCGTACAATGGTTTTGCGGTCTCTACATATGTATCAAGCGCAAAAAAAAAGAAAAAGGAAAGCACACATTTGTTCGAATTGGGATTCGTTTGAGGGCATTGTTGTTGTGAATCGGAACCCGAATGCATGCCGCACAATGCATCTCGTTGAGAGGCAAATGCAAAATGCTTTATGTGTGTTTTTACACTTTAAAGCTGACATCATTTCCATCCTAATGGAATTGATTTATGTGAACTTTATGTACATATCAAAATCAAACGAAACGATTTTTACGGCAAACTGTGAGTATTCGAAATTCGTCTATGCGATAAGTGGGGCTTTTTTTTTGCCTGATAGCATCAATCCTTTGGGAACCAAAATGGAGAAGTTCGACCAACATGACAAATTGGAAGAAAAATAGAGGTTTATTGGCCGAAAATCCACCACTGAGTGAGTGTATACGATGAAGTTTTCTCTAAAGCGAAAAAAAAAAAGTGTAGATGACAATGATCATCGACAACAATAAGTCCCTTATGAGACTACGGAGTCCACACCGATGAAATTCCAATTATCGAGCGAAAAAAGAATTTTGTTTAAAAATTTTTAAAGACATTGCCTGTGACAGATGTTTTTTTGCGCCGTTTTTTAAACACAAATATGATGGCTGAATGACGTATAGTTTGGTGCGTTTCGATTGCCGAATATTTCAGCTGCCTTTTTTGAGCGCGGATTTAATGACTCATTAAATCGATCAGCGCGAACGGTGAATAAAGTATTAAGAAGTGAAAAAAACGGCTGAAACTTATGAAAAAAAAGCTAAGAGAAAATATATAGTCTTGTAACGTTTTGGTGGTGAACTTCAAGAACAACAAACGAACGGTTTAAGAAAAACGAGTAAACTATTTGAAATGAACTGATATTTTTGATATGGTGCGGATCGTCGTTTATTGCAACGAAAGGTGAGAGTTTATTCGGCACTTCGCGCAAGTTGTTGCCCAATAAGTTTATCACTTTTGCAACCTCTACAACTAGCTGCTCCCTTTGCCTTTGAACAGTCTCACTATTTCCGCGAGCTTCCTCATCAGCTCGCGTCATGGTCGTAGCGCTTACTTCGTACTGCACAATCATACTGTGATCTTTTTGTTCCTATTTGATACATATGATAAAAGAATCATACCTGATATACCGCAGTAAGAATAGGAAATTAAAGTTTCTAAAAAAATTTCAAATTTTCTCGCCAATTAGAGATGAAATTTTCAATTTCTTATTTCATTTGCAATGAAACAGTTGAAACGAAATGTTCGACTTCCGATTAGAATTTTCACCGCTCCTAAAACATGGAAAAACTTTTAGAGCTAATATGAAGAAATGTACAGTTCAATAGGTGCATTACCATTTGCGTCAGATGTCGTCGTTAAACGATGCTTATCTTTTTACGCTTAGCATCCCTAGTTGAAAATCTATTCGATCAGGAAGCGAAGCGAAATGAGCCGTATCTTTGGCCTTCAGGTGACTTATGATGATTACTTCAAGTTATTGATACCACGAAACAAAAAGACACTGTTTACCATATGTGCTGATGGTTGCTTTGATGCCGACAAACATTTCTTATCCCGCTAACGTAAATGAACGCCATTCTTTAAGAATAAAAAAGCTTCGATCAATTTCAACTTAGCTCATCACTGCTATATTCTTAGCTTGCTCAGAAAAACTAAACATAACGACAAAAAAAAGCACATTTCCCAAGAAATCAACAATCATCTGCGTAATTGTAATTTTTGTTATAAATTATGAATGAGAGGATTTCTGAAGGATTTTTTTTCATATTAAACTCGATATAACGCATCCGATTGGTAAGTTTCAGCTTTATATGAAAGTTTTTCGTATGAATCGTCGCCAAAAAAATAACATTCACTTTATGAATGAATTTTAATTACAGAACAGTTGAATTTGAGAAGAGGATAACAAACGATCATCGTTTTTCGATGTTTTATACGTTCGTAGATTTGTAGTACGAACCTTCGACTTTATAAAGCATCATTTCACTGTGAAATTAAGCAAATAGAACTTTAAAAAATAAAACAAAGGAAACGAAGCTAAAACGAGATTATACGCATACACGACAACGATATGCGGCTAAAAGTTTTGCAATAAATAAAACTATTATTTATTACAAACGGATTTAAGGTGTACACCTTAAATCCTCTCAGAGATTTACTTTACCAGTGATTCTAAGGAGTTTGAAAGTTTCAGTCAAATCTAATAGCGATCGCCTCATGTCATAGGTGAACACTCAGTAGGAGGAGAGGGGACGGGCAAGATTAGAATAGGAATTTTCGAAATCCTTAGCGGTTGTCATTGTCACTTTAATGGAAGCCAGAACTCATAAAATTTTATGTGGAAATGCTCACATTTGGTGTTTCTTTCGGCTTCTCAAAATCCAAGCATGAAGTGATATCATCGAACAAGTGGGAATGCATCTGTGGAGGGATGACATGATATCGGCTTCGGCAATCGTCCGTCAAATCAACTCCGTTTTTAACCATAAAAAATCATGGCCGCAATTTTTAGCTAAAATTTTATATGCAGACTGGATCCATGTGGCAACGTCAGCTTCGTAATGTTCGTTGAGGACCTCCAATATTAATATTCTCGAATCAGCCAGTGAGCTTTTGTTCCTCCGCTTGCCCACCATTTTTCAGTCTTCGAACTCCTTAAAGGATCGCTGTTTCCAAAACGAATTTTACAGATATGTCATCAGTTTTCAGATCAAAGTTCAAGAACCATTGTTCTTTGATCGAGAATTTGCAGACTGCTACTAACGAACGAAGAAGCTCTAAACAATAGGACGGCTAATAAAAAGAGAGTGCCGTCATGCTTTTGTTTTCAGAGGCCTTTTGAGTTTTGCAAATTTTTTGACTCCTCCTAGCGCTCTTTCTGCTTACTTTGATCACCGTTGAATACCCACAAATGTGTCGATTTTCTCATCCTCGATTGATTGACTTTACTGAATCAATAATGTTTACATGAGAGGACTTATGGCGTTTTACCATTCTATTCTCTCCCGCCTGTTTATAAAACTCCTTTAGAAGTCTTGGCCAGAAATTTACATTTCTAGAATAAACGTATGCTTAAAATTTATACATTCCAACAACCCATGACCTCGTATTAATAAAATTTATTTCTGCCCAGAATTCCGAATCATTAATGACAATCTGCTTTTATTCTTCTGGACCAATCGCTTAACCGATCGCTAAACTCGACAACTCTAGATACAACTGGTCATAGACACGTGATTCTAGAGCGATAAAAGCTTAGAGTTGAATGAGTCCTACATATTAGGGTAGACGTCAAAACGCCAACAAAAACTGACAATCTACCAATTTCTTTTTGTTTTTAATTGATGCTTTCATTAACTGACGTTCAGTCGTGAACATAATGAGCAATTATGCTGCAAATAGCTAAAAACTGTTATTCAGTCGAAAAAGGGTCGCCAAAAAATCCTTTCGCGGCAAATTTTTCCTCGAATATTTTTTCTAACAAACGCAAAAAAGAGGCAACGTGATTGCATTTTACTTCTTAAATGATTGTGCTTAATTCAGTGAAACGTCAAGCACGTTAACCGCTAGTAATTTGGCTGATCAACGTTCCAAAGGCAGCTGTAATTTCATCGATTTCCGTATCGATGCAGCTGACAACCACGCCCACGTATGATTGTTTTGACCAGTTTCGGAACGCCTGGGGGTTAGCCTGCTAGTGATCCGTCGGGTCAGCAGCCGGGAATCGGACCCAGGTCTTCCGGCATACGAAGCCGGAGCTCTACCAGTGAGCTACTGCCCGCCCGAGCGTGATTATTTCTATATATTACTTTAAAAATGTAACTTTGCCGTGTCGTGGGCGGAAACAGTTGGATAGGCGTATAGTTAGGCGCATGTTCAGACCAGTACCGTACAGCCATAGTCATGAAATACTCTTCGCCAAATTGGCGCCCACATTTAAATTATTCAAAATCAATCTGAAAAACTCTATTTGCCTTGTCAATTTACCGATCGATTGGTTACTAAAGGCATAAATGTTAATGATCCTGAAGAGTAAATTGGCAAATATACAGTGAAAGTGCTGGTTGTTCTTGGCTATACTTGGCTCATGGGCCTACAGCTGACAACCACGCCCACGTATGATTGTTTTGACCAGTTTCGGAACGCCTGGGGGTTAGCCTGCTAGTGATCCGTCGGGTCAGCAGCCGGGAATCGGACCCAGGTCTTCCGGCATACGAAGCCGGAGCTCTACCAGTGAGCTACTGCCCGCCCGAGCGTGATTATTTCTATATATTACTTTAAAAATGTAACTTTGCCGTGTCGTGGGCGGAAACAGTTGGATAGGCGTATAGTTAGGCGCATGTTCAGACCAGTACCGTACAGCCATAGTCATGAAATACTCTTCGCCAAATTGGCGCCCACATTTAAATTATTCAAAATCAATCTGAAAAACTCTATTTGCCTTGTCAATTTACCGATCGATTGGTTACTAAAGGCATAAATGTTAATGATCCTGAAGAGTAAATTGGCAAATATACAGTGAAAGTGCTGGTTGTTCTTGGCTATACTTGGCTCATGGGCCTAAAATGAAGCCAATCGGGCCTTTATTATTATAGCATTAAAGAGCATTATTATCTTCTTAGAACAAATCGAACGCCTCTAAGATAGTATCGTCTTGTGTGCTATAGCGTTTCACCGTCTGTTCTCGACATATTAGATTTTTTTCAAACATTCTTACACATGAGTGATTACTGATGTTGAGGCCGTCGGAAAAGCAATGCGTTTTGCCTTTTCATTCTATAGTCGCGCCTGTTGATTGTGCACTTCTAAGTGAATGCTACAACTTCGAATCTTTGGTTATCTCTATTGTTTAATGTTTTCCTTCTATTCCTGAAATAATTATTAAGATATGAGTCCAGAATATGGGTCTAAAAGTATGATTAAAAATGAAGCATAAGTGAAGTTTTTTAAAGTATTCTCCTAAGCTCGAATCGTTAACTTGCATGCTTGGTGGTCCATCAAACCTTCCCACCCCCCACGTCCATCCACCAATCTCTCTCTCTTTCCCACACCCTTTCCTCAGTGTTTGAGGAACGGTTCTCGGCTTTCCAAAAATCTAGCGATGTTTCCGTATAACATTGCTATATAATGATAACGATTCCAAATATGGGATAGACGGTTTTTGAGGTGAAAAACGTAGGCAACTTTGGTTCTAAACGCTCTGCTAACATGTTTGTGAGGATCAAGTTGAATGCATTGACGTCGTTATTGGGTGCGCGCTAGCGATGTCGTTTGCATTTTGATTGCGATATTTAAAACGACAACCAAAATGGTTTTCAAAGTCACTCATTTGGGAAATATCTGTTCGAAAACTGTTTCAAATCGCCTCATTTGAACGTGATCTATTCATTTCGGGAGTCAACAACAGCGCTCACAGGAAGTTCAACCGCGATAATGCGGTGTCTTACTGGTTTTTGTGCTGGCAGCGTACGCCATTGCTTAGCCTCTCATGCTTAACCAAAATGATATGCGAAAGTTATGAACGCATTAAGCGATAAAATATACGCATTATCACAACCAAATAACATTCAAGAAGGATGGAGAATAGT
>JPKZ01002248.1:135659-147023 GCA_000803305.1 Toxocara canis
CCCCGCCTCCAACCTGCTAGACTACGTATACAGCCTCTTAACCTATTGGACTAGTGAGAAATTGGCGTAGCTTAATGTGTAAGATGAAAGGATCCAATAACATTTGCTTTCTGAACGCTGAAATTTTATGAAATGCAGAAAGTCACTGTTAATAATTTTGCCCATTCATAAAAGCATAGAAGGTATGGTTGCCATCCGCATGGTGTTCGATATTTGTAGGCTAAAGGAGAATGTGATGGACAGCCAGCATTTGATGGCCACAGCAATTCTGCTCATCGTCTGCATGGGCGTTCTGGGCAACCTCGTCTCGCTGTTCATGTTCTCGCGGCCACATATGCGCACCTCATCGGTTAACGTTCTACTTAGTGCGTTATCTGCTGTCGATCTTGCCTTGCTTCTTCTTTCGATTCCGGTCTTTGTGGTACCGGGTCTCGACCCATGGTAAGCATATGAGCTCAAATACCTTTTCAAACTATCAACTGAGTGGTTGTCAATTTTCTGATTCTGACAGCTTAGAATCGAACTTCTCAATGCTCACTTTCTACGCATACAATGATTTCGGGAAAATCAAGGAGAGGAGGAATGGTTGGAACAGACGGAGCGATTTTATATGCTTATTACGATGCAAAAAAAAGTTATTTTTTAATTCCAGGTTAGATAACTTCAGCCAAATTGAGATTTCTTATTCAAGCACACAGAATTGGTAAGCCTTAAGAGCATTTAGAAATTGATCGGTTGAAGAATAGAGATTGTCAAAGACGTATGGATCAAAAGCGTATCGATTGGACTTCAAGACTGTAGCGTGTTGAAAGCAATATGCACACGGCAAGCCATATGCACACCACCACACACTGAATGAGAACGCCGGCATATATCGACTGTTGCCTTAAAGCGTTTCTGTAATTTTCATTGCACAAAAGCGCATAAGGGGATTATAAGGGGATCGCAGAAAAATACTTTCTTTATAAGGTCGCAATTCATGAAGCTCGCATGTTCGAGATGCTCTCGGAAGGCATATAAGCAGCATTCTGCCCTCTGCTCATTTGTCTCAAACGTAACTTCTTTGCTCAAGAAAAAAAAAACCTCTCGTAGGAGAGGCGTTAATGAAATTCTTTTAGTATACAACATGCGATGGCACACTGCATTTCGTGTGTCTTAGCTGTTTTCTTTCAATACTCATTTTGAAACTGACGTTTTCTTTGGCGTCCTCTTCGAAATAGCCATTTCTTTCGGGAAGACTTCTGAGGTTAAAATTTTCTATTGACAAAAAAGGGGATAGCTATGGCTATTCGTATGCTTCATGTGCAGTGCATTGTGGCCTACAGTAGGGTAATTCCCAGTAAATGACATTTTTTTTCTCATTTGTTTCTTGATTGAAAAGCTTGCAAGTGAGTTTGGCGTTTTCAATACTCATTTTGAAACTGACGTTTTCTTTGGCGTCCTCTTCGAAATAGCCATTTCTTTCGGGAAGACTTCTGAGGTTAAAATTTTCTATTGACAAAAAAAGGGGATAGCTATGGCTATTCGTATGCTTCATGTGCAGTGCATTGTGGCCTACAGTAGGGTAATTCCCAGTAAATGACATTTTTTTTCTCATTTGTTTCTTGATTGAAAAGCTTGCAAGTGAGTTTGGCGTTTATGTGGCACATTAACATCTGTTGCTGACAGCTTGATGGTGTTGCACTCGGGCATTTTCACTCAGGTCACTCACATGCATCATGGCACAGATCAATAGCATATACGCTTGATGAAAAACGCCCTAAGAAAGGTGATCAAAAAGCATAAGAGATTTATCATAGATACATAGTAATTTACGTGTACATTTTGAGCACAAAATTACTTTTGAACAACTGCATCGAGAGTATAGCAAAATTTTTTTTTGAATAGCATTTCAGTAAAGCAACTCATAGTCACCGCTTTGAAGACGTCCAAATGTAATTTGCTCGGAAAAGCGAAGAACAAGTACTCAAGCTAATGGGATTAAATTAAAATAAGCAGTAAAGCCAAATAAAAGTGTGCATCGCATAAGAGTTTTCGAATGAGCGTTCACATGAACAAACGATCGGCACTGAAAGGAACTTGAACGATGCGCTTGCAGGCAAGATGATATTTCGGCACAATACAAGTACTATGCGTATATGCTGAAATTCATATACCCTGTAAATCTTATTATGCAAACGTGTAGTATTTATATTATGCTGCTGATAACGGTCGAAAGATGGACAGCCGTTTGCAAGCCACTTCAGGTTCGTTGAATCCTTTTTAGTAGTCTCGCCTCCTCGTAAAGTAACGTGTACAAGGGGATATTTGTTTTAGATAGACAATATTCAACGATCTTTTTTTGCTGTTTCTTTTCGCAATACAAAACAACGGAGAATGATTATCATTTTTTTAAAAATTTTATTCAGTTGAAAAAAACTTTTTCAATCCCTTTAAACCTTACTGGCTACTCAGTTTGTTGTTTTTATTTGTTTTCTTCGATAACAACGACAAAATATTATCATCGATATGCTTTTCCTGATTAGTCATATCAGATTCACAATGAAGGGAAATTAGTTTTTAAATATTTTCAATGTCATTCGTTTTTTTTTCAGACATTCCCTTTTTTGTCCTTCCTTTTTTCTTTATTTGCAAAAAGCCAATGAACTGTTCATTTATGGAATTTCATGAGAGTGGTGATCATTTGAAACACGTCACCACAAGATGCCAACAATTTTCGACTCTTTACGGTGGGCATTTCGTTGTTTTATTAACAATGAATATTAATCGTTTGTGGCAGTTGGATCCATTTATAATGAACGAATTGCCATCTGTCGACGTAATTTTTTCCTTATTGAAATTGATAATCTCTCACTGTCTTTGTTAGTAAATTCTTCAAGTTGTTGCGAATTTTTAAAGAGAAAAACTTTAAGAAACTTTAAAAACTCAGTCACTATTTCGAGAACGACAGGAATTATTCATGATGCTGCATCAGAAACGTTTAGAAGAAAAGGTTTTATCGAAAAAAAAACCTTTGCATTTTAATCACCTACATAATATGTTTAAAAGTTTGCTGTTGTGAAGACAGTTGATGAGGAAATTTGCTCGGTACTTCGGCACCATTTTTCCACAAGTTTATTGCGACTTTCAGATGAGCATCTGCATAAAATGGAAGTTCTCGTTTTGATGGTGTTCCTCTCTCTCAAAATGTCGATGTTAGGAATACAAGTTTCATGAAACATGCGCTTCAGTGTTTTTCTTTGCTTTGGTGGATTTTCATTTCATGAAGCGCATTGCGGCGTCTTCACACCAGTGCATATATATATGTCTGTATGTATGTATATATATATATATATGTGGGGTGGCCCCAACTCCTAAATCATTCAAGATAACTTCATAAAAGTTGGTAAATACAATCCAAACTCCATGCTCACGGAACATGTGCCGTCTCAGTCGAATTCATCGACCGTGAGAGAAATTATACTTTAAGAGATTGTGGTGTTTTTCCAGTAGGTTGATTCTCGAAAAAACGACTCCTTAGTACGAGATCTTTACGAAAAGAAAGGTTGGATGAGCGATCAGGCTAGATAAAATTTGAACTTCCATCGTCTGCAAGTAGCTCATGAAACCAGTTACTTTGATGCGTGAGTTGCCAAAATGCATGTCGCGCCGGCCGCTTGGGCCGTATTCCTACTTGTTTGTGCGGAGAAGGATCTAGTTGCAATCCATGGTAATCTGATAACGACTTATCAACTTGTAGCAAAGACCCTTGTCCTCCTCCAGGTTAACTACGAACGGGGAAAACCGGTGGCGACCCATCTCTTCTACAGTTTGAATACTAGCCATGTCATTGGTTTGCAGGTACGCGTTTGGTGCAGTGTAAGGAAGTCAAGATTGGCATTGCTCACCGTTCTTATTTGTGCTATTCTATACAATTTGGTACGATTCTTTGAATACACTATCGAGTAAGTGCAAACGGTATACTTTAATGTACCTACTCGTCCACCATAAAAGTATAGGGAGGAAGATCTTTTCCTGGACAGTTATATCGGTCATGTTGTATAGTTGCATTTGAACGTATATGCGTTATCGCCAAGTCTTCAGTCCCACTCGAGACATCAGAACTTCTAATATAATCTTGCTTACTGGCAATTCAAGCAAAATTTGCTCGAACGAAGAACGAAAGTAGCAACTGACATCTGGAACAAAGACAAATACCACAAAAAGAATAGAAATTTTCGATCAAAAATTGAAAGAATATTCTTTGCCCTTGTTTCGAAACTCGTAGTGAAAATACTCAACTATCTATCAGCCGTCTCGTTTTCCTAAAAGTTCATAAGTGTAATAAAATTTCTAAGTATCAGTGCAGAAAATCAGCTAATCTATCTCATTTCTTATTTTTTCGCATTTCGTTGCTCAGTTTTGCTCGGCTAGTTAAATGAGCAACTTGTGCTTCGTTATCTCTCAAATTCAAAAGACTTTTGAGATGTGAACACCATTAGCATCTCTCATGAAAGAATGAATAAGCTTGCTTTCGTGAGGGCAACAGAAGACGCATTTATTCGTGTACGGTCTTTCCTCTGTTCCAAAGGTGTATTTGTGAAGTGAAATATTCTGCTTAATGTTCGTTCAATTCGCGCAAACAAAAGTAGGGGATCTCAAAGAAGGAACGTGAAATGATATGAAAAGACCAACAGAAAACGATGGAACAGCTGCTGAAAACTGCGATCGTGTCTAGCGATTTTGAAGGCGCGACCAAATGTTGTCCATATGCTCTTTGTTGAGCAATCATGAAGTGTACAAGATAAATTCATTTATTGCAATGAATAGTTTTTAAAAAAAAAAAAAGATAATACAGATATGATATTTTATGGTAGCCGAATAGACCTGTCATTTAACTGTTTCCTTCTGCGTCACTTTTGTCTATTAATTTCTTCTTTCAGTTGTCGACATGTACATCTAGAAGCACCTTTGGGAAGAAGTACAACAACAAAACTGGAGGAACCTTTCATAATTCCAAACTAATATTTTGGTGATTTTCTATCACAAGGTTTGTGCCTCTTCATGGATGATATCGACGTTGATTTTGAAGAAAACAGCCGCATATTTAGGGTGACGCCAGAAGGTGACACGGTCTATGTGCGCAACTTACGAGATCCAGATTTATATCCGTATTACATGATTGGATACTTTACGGCGAGCTATCTGATCACTCACTTTTTGATACCATTCGGTATCATAATTGTTATGAATGGCCACGTATGCTGCTCGATGATAACACTTCGTCGTACGCGACTGGCGCTCACCCGTCAGGTACGACTGCAGGTACGGCGATACACGCATGACCAGTGCGACGATGCATGCGTGCGCTTGCCGATAAACGCCTGCTTTGCATTTGCATATTTATGTCTATGTCGCTGCGGTTGCGTCAAATCAGCCAATATGGCCGCTCGTGTCAATCACCAAAGAACTTGTGTTATAGGTGACTCAATATCAAAATACGCCTGATGACGCGCAGGCAGAGGCTTCGATGGACCTATCGGTTTTGGCACAATAATGAAAAGAACTGAGCTTTGCTAAATAAATGAGAACTGTTATTTAAGAACAGTTCCGAATGTGTGTCGAGAAATCTGCAAGCATAATCGACAGTGGCTGTATGCTCACAAGGTTTGTTCGCAATGGAAAAGCTACTGATGGTTAAACGTGAACGTATTTAGCATATTGTTTAGAAATGCGAAAAATCAATAGAAGCTATTTATTATACTTATTCCAAAAACGTTGTTTAGAAATTCCAAAAAAGTTTTTCTTCCAAGGATCGGTTAGGGAAAACTCTTTTTCTCTTGATTCTTTTTTCTTTTATTTGCCCGTTAAAATCATCGCTGCATCAGTGCAGACCGAGCAAGATTTTTCAGCAAAAAAAAAAATCATCCAGCGGACAGGTGGCGATGGTCACAGATTGTTCCATGAAATTTAGGGAACATTTTTTGCACTGTCGAAATTCATAAATTCAACTTCACGAACCAGAATGAAACTGCCGTTGCTTTATTTATCTCCTTCTGACTTCCCTTATATTCGAGGCGGTCTTTCCTAAAAATCGACAAGGAGCAGTAGGTCTCTTCCCTCCTCCCCCGAAGCAAAAGGTTTTGCTCGTCTTTTTGAAATCAATGCAAAAGGTTCTGCTCATCTTTTTGAAATCAATCAAATCCTACTGTTTCTTTAGGACAATGACAAATTGTTATCTACCTTTCGCATCCTTTACTCCTTACTTCCCTTCCCTCATCCTCCCCACCCTTCTCCTTTTCATAACCGTCAATTGCAAGTTTACCTTCACCATGTTTGTTAAATATTCATACGAAATTTTTCCGCTAACGACGTCTGTCTACTATGGACTAGAAAGAAGGTATAGATCTGAGAGCACACAAGATTAAGAAATACAGATTGAGGAGAGATTTAATATATGAGATCACGTGAATTAGACGACGAAGTATGGATTGTTTGAACGTGCTCATGCTCTCTGCTTTTGCTTCTCAATTTGTGCTCAAATTTCCGTACGCCTAAAAAGAAAGTCTTAAACGTAAGTGCCGCTCGCTGTATAAATCTCGCAACATAAAAGGAGGAGAATTAAAGATATATAGTTATCGTTTAAAAAATACTTGTTAATACTTGGTGTTGCTGACGAGTGTACGCCTCATGGAATGAACGATAGTTGTTAACTGCGATTGCGCTTATGCTTTTAGTTGTTAGCTTAGGCGTAAGAGCAATCGAAACGCATGTTGTATTACTAAGTTCGCTTGAGAATTGTTCGTAGTGCTTTACAATGATGTTGTAATGTCTTTACGCTAACGAACTTCGGCTTCACATACAAATCGCTTGGGGGTACAGATGAAAAGAATAATTAGCCGAAAAAAAACGCTATTTGCCAGTTCATTTACCGCAACGATAGGCCGTATCTTAAATTCAGGCTTAGCGTTTCAATGAAACAAGCCATACTTAGCGTTCTATACTTGTTAGATAAAACGGAAATCATGTGAGTTCCATTCTATCTAACTTAATCCTAATTTCGTTGTCCTCAAATTGTTGCCAATCAAGAGCAATTGGAGGCTATTTGATGATTCACATCACTTGATCTTTAAAAAAAAGTTGTTTTTTTTTTCATGAAAATTATATTGTAAAAAGTGCTTAACGAGTACTTGTTTGTTTTTTCAATAGAAGCATGCACTAAGTGTCGAATTGCATGTGCAATATGTTTTCAAGTTTCGGCATGGAGAAATCGTGAACAAAACTCAAAACGTTTAGCGGACAATAGAAAATGCAAGAAGTGAGGAGTTCGAAATGTTGATGAGTTTAGTGCTTTAGGAGTGGAAAAAGTGCGATGTTGGAATGCGCGAAAAAAAAAACGGAAATCAAATACTCATCCAAATCGATGAACCCCTCACTTTGCTACTTAGTGATACTTTACAACTTATTGTGATTACTGTAGGCAATCTAAAGCTTTATTTTCATCGAGGGCGACGTTAATGCGCCCAAAACCGTATTACGCTATTGTTTGACGAGGTATGCAATACTAATATTGTTACTGACCAACATCACCTAGAAACGAACACCATTCGGCTTAACCATTGACCCAGCAATAATTTCCGCGCTACGCTTTAGGCAAAATTGGTCAAACTAAGCAAAACAAGTGCTTGATATGACAAACATTTTGTTGAAAAGATTGCATGGTTTGTCCATCCCTTCAACAGTCCCTACGTATGGTATCATAGGGCACCTGTGTAAAATCCTGTGTGACTGCAGGGAAGATTATCTGAATGAGAGCGGCCGACCACTGCATGGCCGAATTTAAAAAAAAAACTTTGGACTCTGAATAGACCTGACTTTAACCCCTGTGCGGGATCTGCTAAACGTCCGTCAGTGCATTCAAGCACAGTGTCTGCCATGGAAGGAGGGAAAACGCAGAGTCTTTGTCATTTCCATGAGCACAGTCAAGAAAATATATTAGAAGTGAAGTAAATGCAAGCATTACAGCTGTCCATTAGCTCAGTAGAAACGCTTAGGTATTTCGAATACGTTTACTTATTGTTCTTTCATTTCATTTTCTCTGTCACAGATCAATTTTTTCCCATAATACTTTCATAATGTCGGTAAGCACACTTCCTCTTCCTCGCAAAGCTGCATTTGCAAATTGCATCTGCATAATATTCTGGGATTTGCATAATCAAATGTATGAATAGGCTACCGCATTCCCGTACCCATTGTACATCCTGCAATTTTTATTTTAGATGGTGAAATAAATTGCGGAAACGTCGAGCAATAGGTATTTATTTTCAAGGAACTGTGCTTTGTCAACAACAATATTATTCCTATGTATCTCTAGAACCAGGGCAACGCACTTTATACGAGAAGGGTCTTTGCATTAATTATGAATTCTAATTACGAAAATGAATTTTAAGAAATTTCGTTCACCACTGAGCTTCCAGCATTAAATAATAAGCTTTCATCACTCTACAAATAGGAGCACTTTAGCAATACACTCAATGTATAGAGAAGAACGACTGATATCGAGGCAGTAAAACGTAAAATTACTTCCTCCACTCGATCGATTCGTTTTGAATTAAACCTTTCCGCAACACTTCTTTAATGTTATCATTATTAATGCTCCATTTAACAAGCGTAGATGAACTTGACCAACCCATTACATCAATCCACTAGCACATTGCATTTTAGTGCTAACATTCAAAAACATAAATAAGCTTCTCACCCTACTGATTGCTTTGCGCTTAGAGAATATCTAGAATTACAGGGAAGTTTTTAAGGAGGTCCGATATTCAATAATCAACAATTATAAGCGAAACTAGTCCCGCAATATAGTAGAGATGTTATTCAGGGAGAAGAAAGTATATTAAAAATGACTTGTGATCGCCGATGGACAGCTGACATATGGTGAAGTAATCTCTATTACCGTTGCACGTAATATCAACTTTTTGATATCATTTTAAGCCACTTGTCAAATTCTTCCATTTGCTAAGATAGTTGTTCAATTTTTAAAAAAGAAAAGAGTTTTTTCTCAAGAGACGAAAGTCATATCAGTGTTTGAGGAGAAGGATAAATGAAACTGTTTGAGGAGAAGGATAAACTAATGGTCTTGGTTTAAAATTTTTAGCGGTTGCTTTAGGCCCTGGTGACAATAGTAATCCTGTACCACTAATGATCCACAAAATTCTTATTTTATCTCCTCCCGCCACCTCTAACCTTTCCTCGAACACCGTTCACGAATATCATACAAGAGTTCGCAACAGTTATCGAACGGTAATATATATCGCACGATTGTAATCGAACGTTTCCAAAGGCAACGCTTTATCAAATAACTTGAAAGCTTATTGCCGTATTAAAACTTTTTCCTCTTTCAAAAGAACTTTTTAAGGCATCGCTGATGGCAATCAGCCAGTTTGACTTCTCATTTACTTTTGTGTTCGCAAGTGTGCTTAAATTCATCCGCTGAAATCCCAGATTCTGCAAACCTTCGGCCGATCACCGAAGGCACCATATTTTGGAGAATAAAATTTTTATGATGAGGAACAAGACGTTGAGAATAAGGAGTAGAACATTAATGATTCCACCAATACTAACCTAACTTCACGTCACCCAAATGAAATAACATCAAAATCATGCTTTTAATAAAGCTTAATCTGCAACTAGCTGCAAAATCTAAGCCGATTTACTGTGCACACGTCTACTTTTGAATTTTATCCGCACCTTTCGCAAAATCACAGCATTGGAATTTTTTGGCTGAAATGATCAAATAGGCAGTCGCTTCAAAAGTTCTTATATACTACATGTAAAAACTGTGATTAGTATCGCCAACTTCACTATCGTTCAGATTTAATCATAACTTTGTGCGATCGCGAATGAAAACTCTTTTGGCAAGCTCGACTCTATTCCACGGCATCCCGCTTTGCGAGCAGATGCTGTATCTTAAATCTACTAGGCATTGACAGCGTTTCTGTAACGATCGGCACGCAAGATAAATGAAGTGCTCCACCTCCATGAATTTGTGGGGATCATTGGAATCACTGAATTCCTCAACGAAATTATTAATTAATGAAACTGATGTTTACATCATGGACATCGGTCAAGCTCCGTCAAGTGAGGGCATCTGGAGAACGAAATTATTAATTAATGAAACTGATGTTTATACATCATGGACATCGGTCAAGCTCCGTCAAGTGAGGGCATCCGGAGATTTAAAGGAAAGCGCGTTGGAACCATCTCGGAATTCATAAGATGCAATTCCAGACTGGCCACAAATTTATAAAAATAAGTTTTTGGTGAACCTATCCGAAAGCACGCATATTTAGTGTGTTGCATTTTGTCGTACAAAAAGCCCCAAAACGTTCGGAACAATATGCAACGAACTTTGATACTATAATGTATCATTCAAGTCTGATACTATCATCTATCAGTTTGATACTAACATCTTTGTTACTATCATCTTAGAACTAAATGGCCTTAACAATCGCCAATCTTCGTATGTTTTGTTGAGTGTATTGTGAACTGATTTGTAAGTAGAAATGCAGACAATTATTCGTATTAAAGGCGTGTTGGCATGTGTCATCGAACTTACTGTCTCTCGAGAAAAAGATGAATCAAGTGTATAATGATCAAAGAACTACTATTCTAACGACCTTAATGCATTTGACAAAACGTATAAAGATTCTCGACGAAAGGTAGTGAACTGGCGATCAGGAAGAAGGGAAAAACGACAAAATATGCTTAACAATGGATATTTTTTAGCAACAACGTGAGCACAATACAACAGTTATGTTGATGATGGTAACGATAATGTTCGCATTGTGCAATACATTGCCATTCATATTGAATTTGGTCGAGTGTGCACTGCCCGACTTCTTCTCCAATCCGGAGACGATGTATTTCGCATATCAGCTCAACGACATTTCCAATCTGCTTGTCGTGCTCAATTCTGCAACCACATTCATCATTTATTTCATATTCAGCGCTAAATATCGACAAACTATAATCGCCTTTCTTAGGTATGTTCGATTGCTTTCGTTATTTCAACTTAAATAAGCGATGGCTTTCAAAAGCAGTTTAACTTCCAAATTAATCTGCTTTTTTTTGGCTTTTTCTAAAGTGTGGTACTTGGTACTCTTCATTATATGTTCCGTTGACAATGTTCCCAATATTTCTTAGGGAAATCTATATTTTCGAATTCAATACAGCCTTGACTTCTACCTCACAATCGAAAAAATTAAGGAACTGGAAGCGTCCATAGGCTCATATTTCATAGGCGAATTCGCACATCGAACCTGCCGCCTTGAGAATGAATAGATATAGGAGGTAAGGAAGAGAGAGAAGAGAGGGAGTGAA